>JAJMHN010000156.1:0-10246 GCA_030566025.1 Geotrichum cucujoidarum
AAAAAAAAAAAAAAAAAAAAAAAAAAAAAAAAAAAAAAAAAAAAAAAAAAAAAAAAAAAAAAAAAAAAAAAAAAAAAATTGATGATTTGTATTTATTAAACAAAAGATGAAAAAGAATTGGGTGTTCATGAAATATTCGAAAATGAAATAAGTACAAAAAGAAAATGGTGGGTCGTTAGAAGTATGCAAAATGAATGAAAAAAAAAAGCACAAGAAAGCAAAAATCCAAGAGAGAAAAAAAAAAAAGAGAGATAGAGAGTAAGTGTAGGTAGCAAGACAAAGCACGACTACTTCTTTTTGACCATCTTGTTTGTCTTCTCCAAGAACGCAGCCATGCTCAGCCGGCTCCGTCTCTGCCCTCCTCCCTGCTCCTGCTGCTGGCCCTGGTGCTCCTGCTGAGCAGCAGGCTCATGGTGGTGACTAGCTGAAGGACCGGACGGGGCGTCAGGACCAAGCAGGTTGAGCCTTGTTGCGCGCAGAATGCTCTGCTCGTTGAGCGGGTCGAACCGCGCC
This sequence comes from Geotrichum cucujoidarum, assembly GCA_030566025.1. Taxonomy (NCBI): domain Eukaryota; kingdom Fungi; phylum Ascomycota; class Dipodascomycetes; order Dipodascales; family Dipodascaceae; genus Geotrichum; species Geotrichum cucujoidarum. Next base: position 514 of record JAJMHN010000156.1, read on the forward strand.
GGGTCAGGGAACTCCCTGCTCGTGGCCCGCTGCCGCTGCTGGCTGCTGGTGCTGGTGCTGGTGCGGCCACGGCCACCGGTGGTGGTGGGGGAGGCCGAGAACGTGCGCGCGCTGTTGCGGGACTGTGGGTGCTGGTGGTGGCGCGGAGGGGAGTAGCCAAGGACCTCGCGCGTTTGGACGTCGTTTTGGACAAACGCCGTGTCGAGCCGGCCGGCGCCGCCCGCCACACTGCCGCTGGCCTCGCTCAAAAGTCCCGCGCCACCGCCAGCAACGCTGCTGCTGCTGCTGTCCTTGTCGTCGTCGTCCTCGTTGTCGGTGTAGTGGCTCGAGGATGCGGTCTTGCTCAGCTGCCGGTTCAGGTTGGTCGTGACCGGCGCCTGCACGCCTTCCTGGGCGGTGTCAACAAGCGTGCGACCCGTATCCGGCTGCACCTCGCGCTCGCGCTCGCGCTCCTCGACGCTGGCGAGCCTCGCGCTGGTTACCGCGTTGAGCGGCGGCGTCTTGACGATCGAGTCGCTGCCGCTGCTGGTGTGCTCGTCGGCGGGCCCGCTGGGTGGTGTGGCGTAGTGCTCGCTGGACGGCGCGCTGACGGGCTTGCGCCGAAGCGCGCGCTGCTGCTTCGAGACAGTGCTGCCCTGCGACGACGACGCGGCCGAGGCGACGCGTGCAGGGGCGGGGACAGGTGCAGGAGGTGCAGGAGCAGGGGGAACAATGGTGCTGGGGTTGCTGGGATCGCTCTGGACAGACGGCGACATGGGCGGCTGCGGCTGCGGCTGCGCGTGCGAGGGAGGCTGGGAAAACAGTGGTGGCTGCATGCTGGACCGCGGCTGTGGTGCCCTCAACTCAGGCTGGAACTGCGGGCTGGCCTGCTGTTGCGGGTGCTGGGGAGGACGGCTCTGCATTCCCAGATTGCTATTCGACCGCAGCCCGTACCCGCCCAAACTGCTCACATCGCTGCGGCTACCGCTGCTGCTCCTGTACTGGTGCTGGGGCGGCCCGCCGCGCGCTTGGTTGCGGATGCCAGCGGGCATGGCAAACCCAGAGTCCGGCGAGTCCTTGGGCCGCTCGTGCCCGCCGAACCGGTAGTTGCTGGGTGGCGCGCCGCCGTACCGCTCGCTGCCGCTGCTGTTGTACTCGGGGCTGCTGTGCTGCTGGGGTGGCGGTGCGGGTCGCGGCGCGGCGCCGCTCGAGTGCGGCGGGCGCTGGGGTTTGGCAAACTGCATCTTGGAAGTGCGCGCGCCCCCGGGCATGGGACCGCCGTCAAACATCATGTCGTCGACAGTGGGCAGAGTGTTCATGATGCTGCGAGGTTGTTGTTGCTGCTTGCGGGGCGGCGCGTGCTGGTTGTGGTCAGGGGGGCCGTCGTAGCGGCCGTGCGGCGAGTTGTCGCGGCGGTTCATGGGTCGCTGGTTGTCTGCAAATGACGGGCGCGGGAACCCACGAGCGGGTGGTGGCGCAGCGCCACTGGCGTCAAAGTCCTGGAAATCCCGTGGCACTTGGCGTGGGTTCATGCCACGCATGGCAGGAGACGGGCCATCACGAGGGAACTGCCGGGGGTCTCTGCGCTGCTGCTGGTGGCGCGGGTCTGGACCAGGAGCCCAGGAAGTAGGCCGCTTCTCTTGAGGACGCTGCTGATGCTGCTGTAATATCCCAGGAGGTCCCTGTGGAGGCTGGCGGCTCCAGTTGCCGTGCTGCAAGTTGCTGCCTGTACTGCTGTTGGAAGAAGCCGGCGACAAGTCGCGCATGCGCGGACGAGGCTGGCCAAGCGGCGCAAAGCTCTGGGGCCGGTTGTTGCGAGGCATCATGTTGCCCTCGCCACCACTGCTTCGATCAAACAGACCCTCATCTTGTGCCTGCGGGGCACGGGCCATGGGCCGGCGCGCAGTATGCGTTTCACGCGCAGACGGCGAGATGTTCATTGGCGCCTGTGCAAATGCAGGGGGAGCAGGAGGTGGCGGTGGCGGCGCGTCTTGAGCACTGGCCATGGACATGGCGCGCTGAGAGTTGACCATGCTCGACTCGCGGCGGTGGTGGACTTGGTACTCTGCGCCAGGCCGGGGCCGAGCAGTGACAAAGTCCTCGTCAGACTCTTCACGCGTATAGTAACCGGAGTTGTCGCTGTCGCTGGGGTACATTTCAAACGTGTTGATAACGTCGGGGACAACAGGCATGGAAACGACCCGGCGGCTAGCATCGTTGCTGGCGTCAATGAACGTTGTAAAGTCCTCAGCGTCATGTACCGGGGACCGTGGCGCAGCGTTTTGAAGTGGCCGCTTTCTTTGCACAGTAAGAGGAGCGTCGTAAATGGGCTGGACAAAGCCGTCATCGAGAATAGGCGAGGGGCTTGACTTGAACTCGTCAAACTCGTCAGTAATGCCCAAGTAAGGAATGGCCGAGTCGTCCAAAGAGTATATCGGCTTGGCAGAAGGTTTAGGCTGCTCGGTATGCTCCTTGGGTTTGGGGCCGGGACCAGGCGAAACGTGAATGTCGCGCACAGCGGCAATATCACTCGGGTCGGGGTACAATGGTGGTGGCACCTGCATGGGCTTGACGGGCTTGGCTACAACAGGTTTGGGGGTAGTAGACTTTTGAATGGGTGAAGTAGCAACCGAAACATAGTTGTAAGTTTGGGTGCCCTTGTTGTTGCCAGAGTCGGCTGAAATGGACGTTGGCTCCAAAGATGGAGTTGGTTGCACCGAGTCAACATTGTCTGTTTGGGTCTCGTGGTCGGTACTGCCTAGTTGAAGGCGTTCAGCGACAGCAGCGACTAAAGGGTCAATGTTTTCGTAATGAATGTGGATAACCTTCTCCTTGGGTTGAGGTGCTGGCATTTTCACCAACCTGGGAGCAGCAACAGGCATGGGCGAGACAATATTGACTGCCTTTTCAGCCTTTTCCACAGGCTTCTTTTCTTCCTTGACGACCTTGGCGGGCTTGACAGGCTGTTGCTTGACCTTTTCAACCTTGACCGGCTTGATCTCCTTGACGGGGTTCTTCTTGACAGGCAGGGGCGTGGGGGTAATGATTTCTTCCACAACGACCCATCTGCGGCCAGCTTCGCCGTCAAAGAGTTGGAGCTCCACAATAACCGAACGGCCAAACAAGGCCTTGGAGACTTCAGTTTGTTCTTGAGAAAGTGAAGACATCCATACCCAAACGAAAAAATCGTCAATGTTGATGGAGCTCAAGGAGCAAGTGGCCATACTGTCTGTAGTAACATTCCGGTCCTGTTGGTTTTCCTCGTGGGCGTGTCTAATGTCCTTGCCGGACATTTTGTAGTAGTAGTCGTACTCCCGCATGGTACCAATTTTGGGCTTGGTTTCAGTGCGGCTACCCAGGGTAGGAGAGTCTGGGTATGGCAAGGGAGCGCGCTCTTGTTTGGGCATGGCAGACCGCATGATCATTTCACGCTGGTGGTCTTCATAGACATAGTTGGTCAATGGCCGGCAGGGCTCACCGGTCACAGCGTTGATGTAGGCGTGGTTGTAGGTCTTGGACCACGTCTTGGCGCGGACGTCGTAAGGAAGATTGGCAACCTCTTTAATGTCGAGTTTGTGGTCAGAGAAAATGCAGTTTTCTTTCGTGACTTCTTCTAAAATGCGCTTGCTTTCTGGTGACATGTGGTTTTCAATTTGGTTAATGTCTGAAAACAAGTAGTACAAGGTCGCAAAGTCATCCTCGTTGCCAAACTTGACATTATTGTCAAAGGGAATGGTTTTGGCAACTCGCTGAAGAAGCACAAACGGACTTGCAGACAAGCGGCCGACGCTGAGCGTGATTTTGGGCACTTGGATAAGGCGAGACTTGTGATCGGGTTTGGGAGGGTAGGTGGCTTCCTTGAAGAGCAAGGCCTCAAGCGATTTGGGGAGGTTGACGACTCGCATCTCGCCGGGTCGCGGATACATGGTTCTCAGAAATGCAAGAAACATGTGGTAGCACGCTTCAGCAGCCACCGTCCAACACGACAAGCCTTGCTCAAAGTTGGTGGGCGCTTCCTTTTGAGAGTTGATGAGCTCAAAGGCCCACACACCCGCCAGCCGCGCAAGCTTGAAACCATTGAGACCGTTGCGTTTCTCGGTAGCCGCCAAGGACACAAGCAGCAAGAAAAAGTTTTCGATAATGTCCTTGTGCTCTGGCGACTCTACACAGTGGTCGATTAGCGTTGTGAATGCATTGTATTTGTAACCGGCGCGCTCTTCGTCAATCTTGAACCGGTTGTACGACTTCCAGGTGACGACGCCACCGGGGAGACGCGCCCAGCACCATTTGAGGACGCCAGCGAGAGTGTAAACGTCAACGAGCCTCACCACACGGAGCAATGCAGCGCCCGTGAGTTGCGGCTTGCCTTTAGGGAACACGCGTTCAATGATGCCTCGAACGTCTTCATTGTTGATGAGCTGGTTTTTGGCGCCCTTCTTTTCTTCGTAGTTGTAGGGGCGGAATGCGAGTAGAATAAATGGTGCTTTGATGCCTAGTCTTGTTAGCCTAAAGTTTGAATCGAGAAGTTGGATAAACTCACCTCTTGCTTTGATCTCTCTAGTTGAAACAGCAATGAGCTCTCTGATGACGGCTCGTGGTAGTGTCGAAATGTTGAAAATGTCTGTTGTCGTTAAAAATGCATTGTATAGTTTTTGCTGGTAGCTTTCTGTCGAGGGAATAACTGGCTTGTCGGTGTGCTTCTGTTTACCAGGCTTGAGTGCCGACTTGAGCGGCTTTTCGTAGGCGACCGGCCCTTTTGTAGCCATTGTGAATTTTTACCGTACGGTGTGGTATGGAAAAAAAGGGAATAATTTAGGTAAAGAAGGGAATAATAGGATTCGCAAAGTATATATACATGTTGACTAGCAGAAGCGCGGGCGGCGTGAAACGTTTCATGGCGTAGTAAAAAAAAAAAAAAAAAAAAGCATGGCGGGTTTGTGCGTTCAGGGATTTCTATGGCGAAGGGCAGATCGGTGGGAGGAAAATGTATGGTGGGACCAGCCGAACAGACCCAACCTCCCCGATTAAACCAACGCCAACGTCCAAAATAAAAGAAAAAATAGAAAAATAAGGGTTTCAAAGGGTTCCATGGAAACTGCTTTGTGCTACTGTTTGGTGCCTGACGTGCCTAGCGGACTACCAGACAAAGCGTGGGAAACAGAGTAAAACCGCGATCTGTTGAACAAATGGCAGCTTGTTGAAGAACCGTTTCACAGACATCGCAGGCTAGTTTAAAGTCGGCACATGCCCAGGGAAAGCTAGTCCGCTGGGACGTCCTGCCCACCCGTTTATTGTTACATCCAGTTGGCTCTGCAATACTATTGCAGTGAAGCCAAACGGTCCATTACAATGCAGTTATTACAGGATCGTATGCGTGGACTGTAGCATTGCCTGCCGTGGCACACTGCCACTCGAGTTTACCGCGTAGACCTTACCAGCAGTACAATTGTCGGCCGCTAAGTTGGCTGGCTTTACCAAGCTATGAGTGTTGTGAAACAGCCCACGTAGGCCCCAGTGTGACAGCATATAATCATTGGTGGTTACTGGTGTTGATGTTGGCGGTGCCATGATACCTCAAAGCGTCGCTGCCGGTCAATGTCTGGGCACTGCCAATCCAACGTGCATTCAAGAAAATAATATTTCTCCTTCACGCCCCCAACCAGGCGGAGACACTGAGAGTCCGTATAAGCCACCGTTCGACGAGATAAGTGCCACTGTGCGAGTTGGTATAGGAGAGACGGGGGATATGGAGTTGTTGGTGTGGTCTGGGTTTTTGTAAACAGGGCTCAGTTTTGAAGTTTGGACGCTTCGCTTCCCACCGGGTTGAGCCTTTTTTTCATTCATTTCCAAGATCGGGTTGATTCAACCTCGACTTTTAGGGCCCAATGAACGCCAGAAGTCTAGGCAAAAATAAAGACGACTTTGTAATGCAGAGTATTTGGAACAGTTACCAGTTGTTATTGGAGGCTTGTACCGTATAATTTAGTGCAATTTGCTTGGTACGTACGTTATGACTGAGCATGTGCCTTATTACCTGCAAACCGTGTTAGTTGACCAGTTGCAACTGGTAAAAGCCTCGCTCGACTCCTTAAAATAGCGAATGGTACAGGAGAACCTCTCCTAAGCCTCCCTGTAAAAGATTATAACAAATAATATAAATACGTTTGCAACTCCTCTGGATTTCAGACTCGTTTTTATATTCTCATTATTCTATATTTTCCAACAACCAACTAATCAACCATGTCCTACGTAAGTGGCCCTTGATCTCAATCGAACCCCGGGTTTTGCAATTTTACTAACGACCTGGTTTTATTGTTTCTAGCAGCAGCAACAGTACCCACAACAAGGCTACTACGGCCCTCCCCAGGGCCCTCCTCCTGGCCAGGGCGGCTACGGTGCTCCCCCTCCCCAGCCCATCTACATCCAGCAGGCACCACCCCAGAAGGACAACGACGGCTGCTGCTGCGGTCTCTGTGCCGGTCTTGCATGCTGTCTCTGTTTGGACTGCCTGTGCTAAAACTCGCATTATTTCTCTTACCTACCCGTTCCTTTTGTTTGTTTTTTTTTCCCGCATAGTCCTGTTGTTCGATGAATGTTCTTGAGTTGATAGATGTTGCTTCCGTTCATGATGTTTATAGATAGGAAGCAAGTCCTCTTGAATGGGCACAGGCAAACTTGCACCTGATACCTTTTGCTTTAGTTTATTGTATTAATCCAGTCTCGTTATTTGCATAGCTCTGCTCTGCTCGCAACTGTAAACTTGTGATAACCCTCTACAATTGTCAATTACCACGGGAAAGGCAAACATAATTGTAGATTGATATATCTCTTTTACCACCATTGGGTCAGCCTATTGTTCATTTTTCAGAGAATTGCGTTTATATTTTATTGGTGTGGTTTTATGCAACAAGACGGGTTAAAAGGACAAAATTCAAACATGAGAGAGAAAGAGAGCGGAGGGAGAAGGAAAGGTTCAAGAGGAATAAGAATAAGAAAAAGAAGAATAAATAGCTACCATATTGTGATATTTTTCTTTTTTATTTCCTTAAGCCTTGACGGTGCGGACACCAGCCTTGGTCTCTCTGAAAATGGCATCGCCCTCAGAGTAGCCTCTGCCGGCACCGAAACCGACACCCAACCACACGGGCCAAGCACGGCGTCTGAAGAACAGAACGGAGGAGATGACACCGAAACCGAAACCAAGTCCGGTCTTGACTAGACTGTTGGAAAGGACAACATCCCACTAAAGCGAGTGTTAGCTAAGTTGAATATAATTTGATGAACTGACGACGGAAAAGATGGAAAGTATTGCCAATTGCCATGGAAAAAACGAATTAAACCAATTGCCGATTGTGCGTAGCGCTGTGTGTGTTGTTCCATTGACAAAAAAGTGTTGAAAAATCACGACTTCACGTTACTGAAAAAAAAAAAACCATCTGGAAAATATACATGCCTTGTCATTGAGGAGGCTCTCAGAAGCAGAGACCTTGGTGTTGGGGGTAGTCGTAGTAGCAGACATTTCTAAATAGAAAAAGACAATGGCGTTAGTTGATGATTGTTGAAAGACAAGAAAGCTGAACCGAACTGCGTTCCACGAGTTATCGAGTTGAAACCGAAATTGAACAACCAACTTGGCGTTTTCGACGAGCGGTGAAAAGTCAAAATTACAACAATCGGCGGACCAAACCAATCATTGAACAAGGAAGAGGGCTTACCTGTTTCTAGTGTGTGGATGTGTCTTTTTTTCAAAAATGAGGGACAGCTGCTCTAAAAGAAAAAGGGAAGGGAAAAAGAGGAAAGGGAAGGGAAGGAAAAAAGGAAGCGAGTTTGTCTTGTGTGGGCGGGATTGGGTACTGGGCTCGGAGGTTGGAAGCAGCCAATGAAATTCCGCTGTTTCTCGGTTCCTCACGAGCCAAATGGCGCAGAGTTCGGATTAGGTCATTATTATGTAATGATTAGTAAAAAAAGTGGTGGTGGTGAGAAATGCTTTAAAGTTGGGGTTAGGTCAAATATTTTCACCACGCACGCTAGGGCTCAAGTACGGCTGACTCTGCGTTTTGAATGGAGCAAGAAAATAAGACTACGAGAATACTCGAGAGAATGAATAGAAACTAGAGAAATGCAGAAATCAATTGGAATAAATAAATAATGTCAGGACACAGCGTCACTAAAACACAACTGCCTTGTAGAGAGCAATGGATCCAGACACAAGCCCCAGACTGGTTTGCACAAGCTCGTGAGTAGGGTACTCAAAGCAGTCAATAAGGCAAAACACGAAATCTGCACCAAGTTTGCGCAGAGTCAACTTGATTTCAGCTTGTTTTGTCTCGTCCGTAGTGGAAAGGTAAGCGCGGGACTCGAGGTAGAATGAGAGTAGGATCCCGGCCATCCAGGCCCGGCTGCAGCGTATAAACGAGTAACGAACGACGCTCGAGCTGTATTTCAGAGACGACAGCAGTTTGGCGCTGGTGTTGATGTCGTCCCAAAGACAGTTCCAAACGCGAAGCGTGGTTGACAGCATTTGACTGTCGACTTTTTGCAGTACTAGACTGTACTTGTAAAGTGAATGCAGTTGTGACTTTTGAGGAGCAGTAAAGTCAAGCTCCTTTTCCTTGGCTTGCCATTGGCTTTGTAGTTTCTGGGCAGCAGAGTACCATAGAGCCATTTTGTTGATCTTGCGAAACGTAGAAATCTGGCCAGCTAGTGGGCCAAGCACTGACTCGATGCCCATGCTGAGCCATAGCGGTTTCAAGAGAGCAAGGTGGCCGATTTGAGTGAAAAGCTTGATAAAGTACTGCACGACCTTGAAAATGCGTTCTTGGGCGCCGTCTTGTTTGGCGAGTTTGTTGAGGGCGGCGAGCACAGTGGCAAGTTTGGGTTGGGCCGGCGTGGGGATTGTCTGTGGCCCTTGTGAGGGTGTTTGCGCAATGGGCGCCTTGACAATAGACGCCGTTGAAAACGACTTTTTAATGCTCAGTGCGCCATCTTTCTCTTGATGTAAGTTTGGAATCGAGGGGGCTCTCGAAGGAGCCTTGGGTGGGCCATGGTAATGTGAGCTGAACGGATCAATTTTCCGGTCCGGGGAAACGAAATAGTCGACATCGAAAATATGCGGTTCTGGGAGTTGCACGTCCAACATTATGAAAACAACAGGACTGGTATAAATGCAAAGAGAAGTAGTATAATATGAAAAGAAGCTGGAAAATATTTGAAAAAAGAGCAGGATTTGTTTAAATATATAATCATATAATTTTGTCTGGGGTAGAAGACGGGTTCTAGATAAAATCGGGCTGCCTTCGAAATAGGGCCTTTGAGTTGCGCGGGCCAGGTGACTTTTGGCCGAGGTTGAAATTTTTTTTTTATTTATTGTGTTCGGTCGTGTGCGCGCAACCCAAAACGGGCCGGACCGACTTGGACCTGGCACAGAGTTGGAACTTGATTGAAACTGGATCTTGGAAACTTTGATAAGATAATGACAGATACAAATAATTGAGGTTGCGGTGTAGTAAATACTTGGTAGTGCCGTTGACAATAAGAGCCTTCGCCATAACACTGGACAGTTGCTGCATTTCCTCTCTAATCAGCTGTTCAAGCTAGCCCAGTTAGATTTCCAAGCACACATATATTCGAAGATTCGCAGTGTTTAAGGCCTCGACCGCCTTTTGAAATCTTTCATCAGACAAGAACTCGTTTGAAAAGTTGCGGGGTATTGCCGACGGTTTGGAAAATAAATGTTCAGACAAATCAAAAAATA
>JAJMHN010000156.1:10346-45064 GCA_030566025.1 Geotrichum cucujoidarum
AATAACTAAATAAAAACGTACCTCGGAGTCGAACACAGGACCGATATGTTTTCGAGCTAGAATGTCCGGGTAACATGGTCTTGTCTGCTGTTGATAATTTTGGTGCTTATGTAATTAACAACATATCGTTTTATAATTGGCTTCAATATGAAACTCCATGGCCTGCTAAATAGTTAATCAAGCTCGACAGTTTGAGCATCGTGAAAAGACCAGCCCGAAGCTTCAGAATCGGTACAATTTTTTACAGTATATCTTGGAGAGCTACTAAATAGTGCAGATTCTTCAAAGTAAATTCTAAGAACGCTGGCATATAAGACACTAGCATACAAGTGATGGCCACTATCATCTTGAATCAATCTACACAGTCCATAGCTTGAGTGCAGTGTATGAACCAGATGAATCAATCAAAGTCTGGAATAAGACGTGAACAACAATCTGAAAAAGACTCTTCACTCAACAAACAAATTTTGTTTTGTCTTTGGTAACCTGAGGCGATTCGGTCTGCTTCCAGCGCTTGGGGTACTTTAGCAAACAAGCAGTCACCTCTCCTGTATGGCAGTAAATTATAAGCCTTGTCAAATTTCTTGCTCTCAGATCCTCAAAGTATTTTCCAAGTTGCCAGTTGCCTAGTTGACGATCAGCCTCGCCTTGTTGGACTTGTGACACTGTCGCGGTGTAGCGTTAAAACATCGTTATAAAGTGCCCACATATCACATCACAATGGACTTGGGGTACCACACAAATCCGCAAGAAAAAAAATAAAAAGAAAAAAAAAGCTTTGGTGTCTCTGATCTCTCCTATTCACAACCACAACAAACCCTTTCAACCTCACGGTAGCACCAACTATCCACCATGTCTGGCAAGAGAATCCAAAAAGAACTCCTCGATCTCAAGAAGTAAGTGTTGATGCTCGATCCATCCGGCCTGGTCTAACTGTTTAGCGATCCCCCTTCCTTATGCTCGGCTGGCCCCGCTGGCGACGACATCTTTAACTGGACGGCCACTATCATGGGCCCCAGCGACTCTCCATACGCCGGTGGCATCTTCTTCCTTGCCATCCAGTTTCCCACGGACTACCCCTTCAAGCCCCCAAAGGTCAGCTTCACCAGCAAAATCTACCACCCCAACATCAACGCCAACGGAAGCATCTGCTTGGATATCTTAAAAGACCAGTGGTCGCCTGCCCTCACCTTGTCCAAGGTCCTGCTTTCCATCTGCTCTTTGCTCACTGATCCCAACCCTGATGATCCTCTCGTCCCCGAGATTGCCAACCTCTACAAGACTGATAGACAGAAGTACGAGGCTACCGCTAGAGAGTGGACTAGAAAGTTTGCCATGCAATAAGCTAATTTCATCATGCCTATTACGAATGCAAACTCTGTTTTCTTTTAAACAGCCCCACGTGTAACCTCCTGTATTAATCAAAAGCATCAGTAACATACATCATGATTCTGCTCTTTGTTTTTATTTTTTTATGCCTCCTCGTTCGTATTGTCCAGGTCAGAGATTCAGTCGTGTTCTGACAAATCACACACGTAATCGGCGTTCACAACCTCTTGTATCCAGTTTGTCCTTCCAGCCTTTTCTTTTCAACACTAACGAGGCAGTAGACACGTCCTGCGGTCTTTAATTCACTACGACCAGAAGAAAGATTAAATTCCTTTATTGAAAAGCACAATAGCTAGTTTTCATTGTGCTCAACTCAATTGGTAATTGTCTTGTTATTCGGCCACGTAAAGACTAGCATACTCAACTTGCCCCAGGTCTTGGTGAAACATGTACAACTATCCTGGGCAACAGCCAATGCAGTCGCAGCAGACTGGCTACAACCAGTACGGACAGCAACCTCAGGGTGCACAGGGCTCGAACTATGGCGTGCAGCAACAAGCCACTGGATATCCAATGCAGAATGGCCAGCAACAAACTGGAGGTGCACCCCAGTATGGGTATACCGCTCAACCGACTGGTCAAGGCTTTCAGCAATTGAGCCAGCAGCAGACCGGATACATTCCTCAGCAGCAGCAACAACAAGTCCCGCAACCTCAGCAAACGCAGCAAGCCCCGCAACAGCAGCAACAGCAGGCTTCGAATGCCAATGACGGAGTAATTCCACCTGGTAAGCAAGCCATTTTTCAACCTTCAGGTCAACTCACTAACAATGTAGTTACTCTTTCTTTTCTTAGTGCGCAGGACAAGGCCTCTTATGAGCAATTGTTCAAAAGTAATGTCCCTGCCGGTGAACAAGCTCTTTCTGGTGCTGCGGCGCGCGACATTCTCATGATGTCAAATCTACCCCCCTCTACGTTGGGTGAGGTTTGGCAACTGGCAGACACCACAAAGTCCGGCTCTCTTGTGTATCCCGAATTTGCATTGGCCATGTACTTGTGCTCTCTTGTGCTTCAGGGACAAGCAGTCCCTCAGGCTCTCCCTGAAAATATCAAGAAAGAGGTTGAAAAAGGTGTCGACTGGATTGCGTTTCATGTCCCTGACAAGAGTTCGAGCACTTCCGTCATCCAGGGTGTTACAAACAGTACTGGTGCTCAACTCAACACTTCTTCAACGTCTACATTGCCTACTACAAGTCAACAAACTTCTTCTGCATTTCAAGCTTCTCAGACTTCGCTACCCCGTCAGCAAACCGGCTACAACCCAGCGGGTCAAACCCAGAACACCGGATATGCGCCTGCACTTCAGTCGCAAACAACAGGCTACACTCCTACTCTGCAAGCCCAGACCACTGGATACACACCGACTGTACAGGCTCAAACAACCGGATATACGCCTACTGTGCAAGCACAAACAACGGGGTACACATCTGGTTTACAAGCTCAGACCACTGGCTACACACCAACGGTTCAAGCCCAAACAACCGGATACACCCCCACTATTCAGGCTCAAACAACCGGTTATACACCTGCTCTCCAGGCACAGTCTACTGGGTTTAATTCAAGCGTTCAGCCTCAGAGCACTGGGTTCAACTCGCAAGTTCAACCACAGTCGACTGGCTATACTGCTCCTTTGACATCACAGACCACCGGATATGCTGCTGCTCCCCTTACCGGGCAGACTACTGGCTACGCGCCTGCGCTCACAGCCCAACCCACGGGGCGACCCGGCGAATGGGGCTTCATCAACGCCCCCGGTGCATTGCCCGGCCTCGATAAATTCACAACCCAGTTCATGCCACAACCAGGTCAGCAGAACTTTACATCTGCCGGTCTGGAGGGCAACGCTAAAGTAGAATGGGCAATTTCCAAAGAGGAAAAACGAATTTACGACAAAATCTTTTCAGAATGGGATACCGAACGCAAAGGTACCATCGGTGGTGACGTTGCCATCAAGGTGTTGTCTCAAAGTGGTCTGCCCCAACACGACCTTGAAAGCATTTGGACCTTGTCTGACCCCGGTAACAAGGGCAAACTTGATCGTGACGAGTTTGCTGTTGCAATGCATTTAATTTACAGACGGCTCAACAACTACCCCATTCCAACAAGATTACCACCAGAGCTCATTCCACCTTCCAGTCAGAACTTTTCTGACTCCGTGTCTCAAGTCAAGTCATTCCTGAGAGCGTCTTCTGCCAGCAATGACAATTCACTTTCTTCCGTGAGTTACATGAAAAACAGATCTTTCAAGACCTCTTCCAATCAAGCTCTCAAAAAGGACGCTACGGTGTTTAAGAATGACGACGATGCAATGGTTTACAGATCGAGTGCACGACACCGCAGCTCACGCAACAAGGAGAAGGATGCTGAAGAGAAACCAAAAGAGACCGCTTCAACAAGACTCTCTTTGTCTGAGCTGAGAAAGAAGGTGCACGAAAAGCAAATTCTGTTGGATGCTATCGATGCACGAGATGAGGAAGAGTACGACCATGTACAGGAAATTCAAGACAAGGACCAAACTGCGATTGAGGAGTTGAAACAGAAGATCTTGAATGTGCAAAAGGAGATTAATACTTTCCCTCCATTGCCAGAGACTTCATCTACTAGCAAGAAGGACATTGAAAGGACATTGTACTCGCAGCGCACCAAGATCCCCAAGCTTGTTGCAGATGTCCGTGCTACTGAAAATGAAATTGCGGCTTTAAAACTCAAGCTTTTTACTGCTAATGCCGAACGCAACAACCCTGGCTCGACAATCGTTGGAACCGGCCCCAATGGTGAAATTACCGAGTCTGATAGAAGAAAGGCCAAGAACCGTGCAATGCTCAAGGCTCGCATGGCGTCTTTGACGGGCAAATCAGCTTCTAGCGAAGGCGGTTTTGAAGAGTTCGAATCTCAGTTCAACGCTGAAGCCGAGAAGGTGAATAGTGAGAGAGACCGCGCTTTACAGGCCATGAAGGATATTGAAGACAGTTGTGACCAAATTGCACGTGACGCTGAATCTGGCTTGCGTGGAGTAACTTCTGACAACTTGGGTGTGGAAACTCACCCTGAGCGTGAACGAACAAGATGGGAAGATGGTGCGGGTGTGGAAGACGATGTCAAGGACCTGATCAGATCACTGAAACGACTGGCTCCTTACTCTGGACCTCCTGGTGTTGACACAAAACTCACTACTTCGTTGCCATCCCGCCCAACGGCTCCAGTGAGTCCCTTGTCTTCACCAAAACCCGCAGCATCGCCTGCTGTTTCTTCCACTCGAGCCGCCAGTATGGCTACTCTTAGTCCCAGATCCTTGAGTCCACGGCCGTCTACTCCTACTGCTCCTGCCCGCAGTGCTGAGGAACGCAAGGCCTTCATCAAGGCCGAAGCTAAACGAAGAATGGAAGAACGCATGGCTGCTTTGGGTATTTCTCGACCTGCAAACCGAACAGAGAGCAGAACGACAAGCGTATCTAGCACCCCTCCCACTCCTGCTTCTCCTGCTTTGGCCACGGCAGCCAGTCCCCCAGTGCCTGCGGCTGTCGCGCCTGCTGAGCCTACAGCACAGTTTCCACCGGAGGATCAGGCTCAGCCAGAACCTGCTCCTCCCAGACTGTTTAGTCCCAACCCTACTCAGCCATTATTTGATCCTGCTTCCACGCCGATCTCACCCCCAGTCGCAGCTGCGCCCTCGATTCCTGCCATTTTTGCTCCAGAGCCCGCTCCTGAGTCAACCTCGGAGTCTTTTGAAAACGGAAATGTTTCTGACGCTGAGTCCAATGGCGAGCCAGACTCCTCCAGTGATGACGACGAGGACGACGAGCAGTTTAGAGCACTCCTTCGTCAAAAGGCTGAGCAAGAAGCCAAACTGCGCCAGATGCAAGAAGAGAAAGCGGCAAAGAAAGCTTTGCGCAACGCAAACCCTGGAGCGGATCAGTAAATGGTTAAAAACTTTTCATTATAATATATCAATTTGGTCTATTTGTAGAATATCATGCACTTTTAGTACACTCAAATCACCAAGCTAACCCTACACTGTATACATTTAGATGAAGTAACACAAGAGAGATCCTAATTTTTTTAAATGCAAAATTTAGTAATGATACTCAACCTCATCTTCATCATCGCGGGGGAAACAAACCGACTCTATGATTTCAGCAGGGCCAGTCTTTTCAATGTACTCAAGTTCCTCCTCTCCCTTGGCCAGTAACAGGCCAATTGTGCCCACTGCGTTGATGCTAATGTCGTTGTCAGCCTTCTCAGCCTTTCGGGGGACAACCATGAACCACTCCTCAGTGAACAGAAAGTTGTAGGAGATCGATTTGGCTTCGTTGTCTCTTAAGGTGGTCAGAACCCGCGAGAGCAGGGTCGAGAATCTGAATCCGAGGTCGTCGGCAGCGGTGTCGTGGACAGGGACAATAAAATGAGCAAATTTAATCTTGTCGTGAGTCAGCGGTCTCTTCTTGTCTTCGTATTTGCGGCCCTCGGCTCTCAAGTCATCGGGGAAAGGCTTGAACCCATCAGGCAGAGTGAAAAATTGAACATGTCTGTGTGCCACACTGGCTCCAGAGTCTTTTCCGCAATTGAAAAATCCAATGTGGCGCTTGCGAGACTGGTAGTTGGTTTCCTTGAGAAGATGGTAAGAGGCTTCCAAGTCATCCGGTGTCAATGGTGCGTTCTGTGGCTGGAATTCCTTGGTGACCAGGAGGAAATGGCGGGGAATGACGGCAAACTTGTTCAACACTACGGCGTAGTTTTCCTTGTATTCGGGCAACACAAGCAATTCGGGAGCAGGAGGGTCAAATGGATCGAATGGCTTGGATGACTCGGCATTTTCGTCTTTCTTGGGGGCATTGTCTTCGGCGGTAGGCTTCTTCTTCAGTGCTGGAACAATGGAGTAACGGTACTGGATCTCGTCGATGGTTGAGTTTTTGGTCTCGCCCTCGGAATAGATGAGGTCGCCGCTTTCAACTGCGGCATCAAAGGTCTTTGAAACCTTGTCGTAGAAATCTAAAGGCACATCCGACATGGCGTCTTTTATTAAAGTTGGAGTAGAAGGAAACGTTCGATGTTATTCTTCACGCTGAATCAATTTTGACGAGCTTAAATCACCATATTGTGCCAGCTGGGGTAACTTGCCCTTGCCCCAATACTAGGTTAGTACTTCAAGGGCTGAGTTTCCATCGGCATCGACAATTTGGCTGGCTTATCTGACAACAACAACTTTCCAGTACCCAGACCAAAAATCACAGACATTATGGCATCAAGAGGAGCCCACAGCCGCCTCACACGCGAGTACAAGAATTTCTTGGAGTCTCCATCGCCTTATATTGAGGCTCTTCCCGACGAGTCGAATATATTAGAGTGGCACTACGTTATTACAGGCCCACCAGAGACACCCTACGAGGGAGGACAGTACCATGGCACGCTTACGTTCCCTGCCGACTACCCATTCAAACCACCTGCTATTCGTATGTTGACGCCAAGTGGACGATTCCAACCTGGTATGCGACTGTGTCTGAGTATCAGCGACTACCATCCCCAGACTTGGAACCCAGCATGGAGCGTTTCGACAATTTTAACGGGCTTGCTTAGCTTCATGGTCAGCGATGAAACCACCGCTGGCAGCATAGGCATGACCGACGAAGCTCGCATAGAATTTGCACGACAAAGCAAGGCCAACAACTTGAGAAGCAAGGCGTTTGTGGACCACTTTCCAGAGCTCTGCGAGTCCAACAAGGCAGACATCAAGGAAGCCGCTCAGAAGGAAAAAATCGAACGAGAGGCTGTTGTTTTTTCGCAACCGCCTACTATTATAACCGTGCCGCAGGTCTCGCGACAAGGCACTGAACCTGTTAGGCCGGTCGCAGGAGCAAAAGTGGCCGTTGCTGATCCGGTGGTGGACAAGCCTGAAGTTGCCGGAAAGACTGGCATGTCGCGGGCTGGGAAAATTGCATGCTTCACGTTCCTTTTTGTTTCATGGCTTGTTGCCTCAAAAGTTTTCACTTCTCACCTGTAGAGAATGTTTGATTTTCTCGTTTCATTTATTACACCTCTCCCCTGTTACTCTTCCTAGTTTCTTACACTGCCGCTCTCTTTATTCTCTGCATGTAGTCACGGACAAAATGTCTTCCTTACTCTCTTAGACATTTTCCGGCTTTATTCGTTTATAATACATTTAATGAACACTCAATTCTACCGTCCAGGGCTGAAAAGTTGGTCGTAGCTCCCATATTTTTATTTTTATTTTTTACGTGGGGCTCTACGGCTGCTGAACTATAATTTTGGGGGAAGGTAATTTTACTGGGCGTTTAATCCCACCAGTAAAACGAGACGTTTTTTGCGACACGCAGCATGCCGACATCCAGGACTGAAGTTGCGGGCGTTGCCCACTTTGATCTCACGCTGCCGAGGCCGAATGCCATTCAGATCAACGTTGAAGGAGCATTCATTGTGAACGAAAACGCGGAGGCCGACGAGGGCCAGACATCTCCGCCCAACACGAAAGACATTGCATTACCGTTCCACACAGATGAGATCTCTCATATTGCAGTAGACGTGAGTTTATAGTCGCACAAGGAACCTCCTGTTTTTTATATGCTAATGAATTGAAGATTGGTGGATCGCTGGCAAAGATTGTCTACTTCACCAAAAATGCAGACACCCAAGGAGGCCGTCTCAATTTCAAAACGTTTGAAACCGACAAAATAGACGAATACATGGAGTTTATGCGGACGATTGTCACCAGCGCAGACGGCGAAAAGAAGAAGAATCTCAACATCATGGCGACTGGAGGAGGAAGCTACAAATTCTACGACCTCATGCGCGAGCGGTTACACGTGCAAGTACAGCGGGAAGACGAGATGGAATGCTTGATCAATGGGCTAGATTTCTTCATTACAGAGATTCCACAAGAAGTGTTTTGCTACAGCGAACAAAATCCCATGAGCTTTGCGGCTGCTCGGCCAAATATATACCCCTACCTGCTGGTAAATATTGGTTCTGGTGTGAGCATGATCAAGGTCTTGGGTCCTCAAAACTTTGTGAGAATTGGTGGAAGTTCTCTCGGAGGGGGTACACTGTGGGGTCTGCTCAGTCTACTCACAGACGCTAAGAGCTATGAAGAGATGCTGGAGATGGTCGGTCAGGGAGACAACACCAACGTTGATATGCTCGTGGGTGATATCTATGGAGGCGAGTACTCCAAGATTGGCCTCAAGTCCAGCACCATTGCCAGCAGTTTTGGCAAAGTGTTTAAAGAAATACGCAAGCAAGATCACGAGATTGAATCACAAAGCGATGGCGATAGCGAGCCAACGTCAAGGATACCCAAGAAAGACATGTTCTCTGGTGAAGACATTTCCCGGTCTCTTTTGTACGCAATCTCCAACAACATTGGTCAGATCGCATACCTACAAGCGCGCTACCACAACCTCGAGCACATTTATTTCGGGGGCTCATATATCCATGGCCACCCAATGACCATGAACACACTGTCATACGCAATAAAGTTCTGGTCGCAAGGTGAAAAGACTGCTTACTTTCTCCGACATGAGGGATACCTGGGAGCAGTAGGTGCCTTTTTGCGGCATCAGCCCGAAGGATGGGGCCGCAGAGGAAGCAGCGGGCATGAAGAAACTAAGGAGAGTGTGCGAGCATTTAGGAATAAGAAATAAGTAGGTTGCGTCCGTGCTTGGACGGGACTTCTTCAGTTGATAACTAGTCATGATAATGTGTTGTGTGTTTTGCGTTTGGTTTATTATAATGTCAACAAATTATGAAATGTATACCAGAGCTTTGAATCAGAGCCATCGCTTGAAGGAATAAAAAGAAAACGGTTACACTGTTAAACAGCTTGTACCTGAGATCGTCTTTAAAAAGAAAGCCCTACGGGGGGCTCGAACCCCCAACCTTGAGATAACTAGTTATCTAAGAGTCTCACGCTCTACCGATTGAGCTAGCAAGGCAATTTCTAAAGTCAAAAATTTTGTTGTTTTATATCAGCCATGTTGGTAGTATCTGAAACTTATGCAGGATTCAAGTTTTTTGATCTAAAAACCTTACATTTATTTTTTCGAAAATTCTTAAGCGGCTTTAAACATGATTTTAGGTAATATCTCAGATATCTTAACTTTTTAATTGACCTACCATTTAGTTTGATCTAGATATGTAAGAGTGTTATCCATAAGCGAGGCTTAGGAATGGAAGATTATGTTCAATAACTTTCCTATAAAGTACCTCAAGCCGTGATCAGATAGAAGATATACGTACTGTGTGTATGTTTATCATGAATAACCGTTTGAGAGATCTGTTATTCTCTCACTAATGTGCGTCCTCTAGTCTAGATGCTAAAAGAAGAAAACTGGTAAAATGGACGAAGTAAATGACCTTGAAATATGTTAACAATTGACTGTTTTGCATCCTTTCCTAAAGCAACGCATCTTGAAATCAACATTTGATTAGACCATGCCGTGGCTTCCTGCTTACAGGTCAGTATGTAGACAATTAATGTGGAGATCCGGTTTGAGGCCTTGGAGTATACCATGAGCCGACAACTACACTAGTTAAAGCTCTGAACGCAAAGTGCTGAATAAAGGATATGAAGAAGAAAAATTACATTTACAAATAAATAATGAACAACAGAAATAAAACAAAAACAAAATCGTATATACTATCCAGTATCCAAACACATTTACACTGCTTCTCAATCGACATAAAAAAGGTCGTTGATTTGTACGGACTTTTTCAGTTCATCATGAGCTGTGTTGGTTTGCAACTACTGAGGGTTCCCGTTCATGACGCCAAACAAACTCGACAGGTTTTCCAAATCCATTCCAAGCCGCGAGGCGTCCGGGTATTTCGGGTCATTGTTACCCATTATCCAGTCTTGCTGCTGCACTCCCTTGCTATCGAAATCGGCTTGGACGCTGGGGGTGGTGTCGCTGCGCTGGCTTGGGGACGACTGCTCGCCGTCTGAGGTGTTGACGCCGCCGCCACCGCCGAGCTGGGTGGAACCGGTCGGGGTGGTGTTGCTTTGGCCGGGGAAATCCATGCCCAGGTTCATGAAGAGGTTGTCAGAGAAGACCTCGCGGCCCTCGGGGGAGGTTTCGGGGAAGAGCTGGGATAGCTGGAAGTTGTCGTAGAACTTTTGGGCTTGGGAGTCGTTGTTTGCAATCATCATGAACTCGGGGGTACCGTGATCTTCGGGTAGGGAATGGGAATGAGATGCTAGGTTTTTGACTTTGTTGGGGTTGATGAAATTGTTGTTGGCTTCGTTTTTCTGCTGGCTCTTGTTTTCATTTTTCTTCTTGTCGACATTCTTGACTTCGCTCCAAGCGTCTATTGCGCCAGGGCCTCCAGTCTCATCTCGAACAAAAGGGATACCCGCTTCATCAACACCCAGTTCACTGCTGCCCTTCTTGGTACTCTCCGCTAAATCGCCTTTTGACTTGTTGCTCTTTTCGTCGCTTTCAGCATTTTTGTCTGCCTTTGACTTGGACTTCTTGACGGGTGTATCAGTTGCTGGGAACATTTCATTTGATCTCTTTTTGGTTCTATTGATAAAGTTTTGTCGCAGCACCTTGTTCTGGTGTAACTGCTTGAAAAGCTTCAGAATAATGCGGCCAATGGTCCAAGAGTGGCCAATCTCTTCCAAGGCAGCCAAACAAGTGGCCAGACTTTTCTTTGCACTTTCAGATGTCGAAGGGTTTGATGACTCGGTCTGGTAAAGTAACATAATCATGGCAGAAAGAAGGGTGTAGTTGTATAGAGCGCCTAAATCTCGGCACTCATCGTAATAAAGCAAGTTCTCAAAGATTCGGCTAATCATGTGGGCTGCCTGAAATGCAATGCCCCATGACGGATATGGCAGATTGCTGGGAAGTAAACCTTTTCTCAAAATATTTCCACGGTGCACCAAGCAGAGTACTGTGTAATACTGGGCATGTAATGTGGCAGTCAAAAACGTATGGCTGGGCTTGTCCTTTACGCTGTATTTGAGCTCTGGCGGAAGTGAGTTCATCCAAGATCCCATTGCCATGTCACAGTGGCTGACAACAGGCACCTTGTTTTGTCTGCGTGAGTTTTCGGCATTCACGGAAAACTGTTGACGCAGGACCAGGCCAACAATTTCCGCAAGCTTGACAGTATGAATGAAATAAAGAGCATGGACTCTGTTGAAAGGGTAAAGTGAAGGAAGTCCGGGCTCGTCCTCGATAAAATCGTCTTCGGTGAGCATGGGAACATCAGAGTCTTCGAGATTGATGAACATTGGCCGTCCGAGCGAAACGGCAATCCACCGATCACGCACAAACAACGACCACCACATTCGTTTCCAAGACCTTTTGCTGGCAAGTGACATGTTGGTCTTGTCCATACTGCGATGCAATCCGAATCCTTGCGCAATACTAAGAGCGACACGGACCCAGTAAAATGAATTCTTTGTAACATCTTCAGGTCCTTCCCACCATGAACCAAGAAGTATAACTGCCTGCACGATTGTCATTCTATCTGACTCGTAGTTTGCGTCAAAGAGGGCTTTGGCTCGTTTGTAAAATGTCAAACTAGCCAGATCCGCTGATCCGGATTCGTCAAGCAGTGCAGGGTTTTTGCAAACTCTTGAGGCGGATAAGAGCATGGCTTGTATTAATAACAGGGATGGTGGGTTTGCCGAGTCATTATATCTTCTCATGAACTGAGATCTGTTCAGGTACGGTAATGTAGGGTGGATTTTTTCAAAAAAGGTTTCAATCAAGTCATCGCAAAGATCTCGTGGCGGCAAAAGAAATGCACCACGGAACTTGAGAATTTCAATTTCTTCCTTGTTGAGTTCTTTGAGGCGAGATGAAGATATGTCTTCGGGGAGTGTGTAGTGAAAGGTGTTGCCTTCTTCGGGTTGCTCAAGAAGAAGGTTGACGTTCGAAGATGAGCCAAGGTAAGCTGACGGTCCCGTCGAGACGGACGAGTCCTTGGCGTTTATCATGTCAATCCATGACTCAGTCGACGAGTTGAAAAGCAGGGGTCGAATTTCCGAGTCCCGGATAGTATAAGCTTTGGGATTGTGGAGTGTAGGTGCAGGAGAATCTGGAGTTTGGTCGAGAAACACCGGGTCAGTTGTGGGGAGGTTCATCGAAGGCTGGTTCTCCGTTGGTGGCGCGGGCTTGGTCTGCGTTTCTGTTTGCGCTGGTTTCTCTGGTTCCTCGGCTGGTTCCGTCGATCCCAGCTTTGGATCTGATTCAGGTACTTTCGGCAAAGCATTTTCCTTGGTAGTGGTTGTCGACGACGCGTCGGTTTTTGAATTTTTGCGCCGAACAGAAGCACGCCGTCGCTTGGGTAGAGGGATCTTGCATTCACAGCCAAAGGCAGCGCAGTTTGTGCAAGGGTGATACTTTTCAACGTCGCATCGGACTTTTCGCGCGTGGCACCTTACACGAATAGTTAGCATTTCGGCAACTGGATCGAGAAGACCAAGTAAATGGCCGAGATTAATATATCAGAACAATACTTACACTTCACATGCGCGAGAGGATCTGGCCTTGACGCGAAAAGAATTCTTGACGTTGTTGTCTGCACCGGCCGTGTCGGGGTTGCTGGCAGAGGCGGCGTCAGCGCTTGTCGCGGCAACAGCAGATGCCGAGTCGTCGTCGTGGGTGGCTGGAGCAGGGGCGTCCTGGCTATTTACTGAGTTCGAGTCCATTGCGTGCCAATTTCTATACAGCGGCGGCCATCAAGAAGGAAGAAGGGGGAAAGTTCAGTTTGCACTGAAATAAACGAAATAAGTTTGGGCCAGGTTCTCATTGTGTCACTCGAAATTATACTTTTCAAATACTTTGGGGTGGAGTATTGGGGATATGGCGGGGTTAGGGCACTTTTGTGGGAGTGAAAACTTATTAGCCGGGGCCGGGAGTAAGCTGCCGTCTGGAATCCCCCAAAAGACCCCAGAAGGCCCCCCAAGAGCATTCAAGTCGAGAAACTATGGGACAGGAGCAAAGTAATAGTCTGTGAGGCATCGCCGAGCTAGTTATGAAAAGGTCTGTAAAAGTACTTGGAACAGCAAGTGCGAATCCCGGAGTGTGGTCTCGGCTTTCGCCATGTGATGAAGATCCAACGGCTTTATTCGAGCCCATGTTTGTCTCGTCGGGTACTGGATTGAAAAACCCGGCCAGGCACAATTACGCTTCAAAACAAGGCCAGGAATACGCCCGGGACCTGATAGATTTAGCCAGAAACGGCGAAATATCATCCAGGGACGAGTGCACAAAACCTGGTAGCGAGTTTTGAGTTATTGGGCTGCCCAGAGAAGCCGTGCGTGGGAGCTGTCGCCATGCAACGCTTATACCACAACTCGCAACACCAGTAGCCCTCGACCGGACTAGAATATAATGAAACAATCAATTTATTTTAACAAATTTATAGAAAATAATACATGCTAAATAAGGAAATTATATAGACCTGGAATCTAACATGAATCGTGTACCGAGAAAGGATAAAGAAAATAATTAAAAGGTAAACATTAAGTATTTAAACTTGGGTAGGTGAGCTTAGAAAAGCAAAGCCAAGATGAACCCGGCTGTGGCAACCGTGAATGAGGTGCTAAACTTCACAGCCCCGCCCTGAGGAAGAACAGTAGGCGTAGTGGAGACTACAACGGGGCCAGTGGGTTCGTCAGACCCAACAGAGATGGGAGGACCTCCAAGAGCACCGAATGATATGTCTGCATTAGACGTGCTAGAAGAAATGCTAGCAATTGAAAATGAAGTCTCAACAGGAGGAACAGAGCCAGTAACAGTGATGGGAGAAAACGGGACGGGTGTGGTGGTAGAGGCAACACTAGGTACAGAGACAGTAGCAGTAGTGACACTTAGAGTGTAAGTGACTGAAGAAGCGGTGGCTACAGAAACAGTAGTGGTAAGCTCTGTGCTAGATGGTGTGGAGGCGGGAGGAGGAAAAGCTTGAGTTTCGAGAGTGGCAGGCGTAATAGTAGTGGTAGAAGGAGACGGAGTGGCAGGAGTGACAGGAGTCTCTGGGGCGACAGGTGTAACAGGAGTGACGGTAGTAGTAGAAGTAGAAGTAGAAGTAATAGTGGGAGTGACAGGAGTGGTAGAAGTAGTGGTAGTGACAGGAGTTGTGGAAATAACAGAGGTGGTAGAACTAAAAGTGGTAGAGCTAATGCTGGTAGAAGTACTAGGAGTGACAGCTGTAGTAGGAGTAGTAGGAGTGACAGTGGTTGTAGAAACTGTAGGAGTAGTGGAAGAAGTAGTGGAAATAGTGGAAATAGTGGAAGAGGTAGTGGGGATAGTAGTCACAGTCTGAGTAGTGTGAACATGAGTGCGAGTGCAAGGGCAGTTGGTGATGGTGAGAGTGGTTGCACCAGTCACGGTAATGGTCTGCGTTCCCTCCACAATCACGGTGCTCTGGGGACAGTAGGTCACGTAAGAGCTCACGACAGTAGTAGAAGTGATCTCCACGGGCACAGTAGTGGTGGTGGCATTGGAGTATGCAGCAGAGACTACATTAGCAATACCAGCAAGGGCAATAACAGTAGAAGTAAGTTTCATTTTGGAGGATTTAGCGAGAGTAGAAAGAAGGCTTTGAAACGAAGGACTTGATTTGACTTGAAGGAAAGAGGTGGAAGAAAGAGAAAGAAAGAGTCTAAAAAGTTTGGAAAAGCGGCCCGTTTTATACTTTTTCCAGTCAATCCAGCAAGTTCAGGCACAAGAGAGCCCTTTTTTCAGGTTCGTCACAAACGCGTTGTTGTGAACGATTTCCACCTGGGATTTTAACCCGACCAGCAAAGCCACGACCAACATGGAGAGCGCACCATACTTTAGTTTTTGGCAGTGATATATACATTTTAGATATACTAAAAAACTATTTAGAAATCCTAGAGTCGGATTGGAACCTTGTTGTTCACTGCTGATTCAAGCCCTGAGTGCTGCTCGTTGTCCGGATCCCAAAGGTTGTTCAAGGTTGCGATTTTTTTTTTCACCGTCGCAATGAAAGCTTGTTTTTAAATAGAGTTTCCTCTTTCTTATGGGCTTTCCAAATGCTATTAATAACTCGATTGCGGGCCAGTTGTTGAGCGGTGCTTTGGGGGTTTGCGTCATGGCACGACGAGCATGTTGCGGTTGGAATTTCCATACTTTCCATACTTTCAGCACTAGTACAGATCCCCCTTGAAAAGTTGTAGCAAAAAATCAGTAAAGTACTTTGTTTAAGGCCATGGAGCACACGACTAGTACTAGCGGGTAATCACGCCTGGAGTTCTTCCAAGGTTATGTGTGCTATGCAGCACTTGTACGTAATGTACAGAGTTTTGGCTGCACCAAATACGTTCTTCTAGAACAGAAAGGTTTAATATCAAGTTTAATACAAAAAGAGAAGTACTAGCTTAACATGATACTTTAATAATAAAACCTTGTATTGCTCAAGCTGTTGATCAACTAGGCCTGCCCTGTTTTGACGCGCTTTGACGACTCTCGCAAGGAGGATGCATCAACCACTCAACTTTATACTTGCCTGTTTATACAAATCTCTGATGAACAAGCTTTTCATAAAGAATGAGTTTTGAGAAAAGCATCTCAGGGTCCTGGAACTGGAATATAAATACAGGTCTAATCCCCCTTTTTTCAAATCTCTTTCTTCATCTTGAAAACACACATCTATCAACGATTTCATTTCAAGTTTTACTCTGGTAATCACTCCTATTATCAACAATGGTTTCTTCTTACTCCACCAACTTCAGTTCTACTACTGAGAACCTCCTTGTTGAGGCTTCTGGTAAAATGAGCGAGGGCGCTCTTGTCCCTGAGGGAATGCATAACGTTCCCCACATTATTGCAAATGGCCGTTTCCATCCTTTGGTTTCTTACATGGTCCCTGTCAAAAATCAAGTCAACACTGATATTATCGTTGGGGGCGTTGAGTTTGGTTTCCTCGTCCGTGATGAGTTGAACATCCATGGCTCACTTAGTGACTACTTTGATTCGGACTCTGATTCTGATTGTGAGTCTGATGCTTCTGATATCGAGGAAATCAGTGGCGATAGTTTTGCTCAAGTTGAAAATCCCAGCTTTGAAACTCATGCCATCTTGCCTACTGAACAGCTTGAAAGACCATCCAGCGACAAGTCTATGCGATCGCTCTCTAAGGATTCTGAAGACGATGAAATGAAGTCCCTCTTTGGAGGTCCGGACGATGATGACATGCAATCTCCCCTTGAAGAGTCTGAAGACGATGACATGAAGTCTCTATTTGGAGATTTTGAAGACGAAGAATAACTCATCACAGGAAATGACAAAAAAGCAGGTTGAGCGTTGTTGACTACTCTGTCAAACTTCCCATCAAGCTCCGTAACTTCAATCGTTCATTTTCTCTCCAAGCTGCATTTGTATAACTTGTTTGTGACCCTATTTATTATTTTTGTTTGTACCTTTGCATTACCCTTTTAATAAAAACTTTATCTGTATTGATCTTCCGTATGATGGTAGCCTTTTTTTTTTTTTTTTTTTTTTTTTTTTTTTTAAAACTTGGAGGAAAGTTCTGATAAATTTACATAAAATCCGCGCTGAACATCGTCCACGGACTAAACGTTGATTTTTGTATAGCTTCATAACACAGTTTTAAGTACTATTTTTAATTATTTCAGTAACTATTAACTAGTAACAGAGTGCATTTAATTATTGTAATGATTACAACTTAAGTCTGTGCCATTCTTTTAGAACTGTAATAACAATTTCCATAAAACAGGAATGTTTGAGACTTTGTAAATTGCGGACTTAGCTCAGTTGGGAGAGCGCCAGACTGAAGTAACAATTCAGTCAACTCTTGGTTAATCTGGAGGTCCTGTGTTCGATCCACAGAGTTCGCATTTCTTTTTGTCTTTCTTACTGTTATCACGACCTTCTTTTTTTGTGCTATAATCTCTTGTATCCAAGAGTCCTTCAATAGTCAATCCATGCTATACATTGGGCAAGTTTGAATAAATAAATATAAAGAATGGCGATCTTCCAACAATTTTGACAACCCTATTTGGCCCACAGAACATCAATCGTTTCTAGCAAGTAGTGATCGAACGAAAAACTCACATTTGCTGGTTCGACGGCTCATTCCCAAGCCGGTCAACCGTCTGCTCCGCCAAGTTTGATAGCTTGAAGACCTCGCTCTTGATTTCATGCATCATGGCCTCGAGCTCGTGCGCCATTTCCGCGCGGGTGAGGAGCTCTTCCGGGTGGTGGGAGCGGAAGCGGTGGAGCTCGTTGTCAAGGGTGGAGAGGATGCGGGAAATGGTGTCGTGAGAGGAGTTGCGGAGGAGGAGGGTGGGGCGGGCGGTGCTAGCGCTGGCGTAAGGGCCCGAGGGAAGCGGGTGAGGGGCAGGTGGAGACGGCGAGACGTGGTGGTGGAGATGCTGGTGTGAATCGTGTGAGGGTAGGAGAGAGTAGGCTTGGCATCTCGTGGGCCGTGAAGACGGTAACTCGGTGTGAGTGTGTGACGATTGAGCAAGGACCAAAGGTTGGTCCTCCAGCTCTTTACGCTTTCGTGACGAGGGTGACTGGTCTAGGCCAGTGGGCAACGGTGGAATGCCTTGGTCTGTAGAAGGCCCGATTGTTTTCACCACCGTCAAGTGAGGATGCCGTTTCAGGAGCCGGTCGATGTTGCTGCTTTTGCTGCTGCAATGGACCTGTGACCAGGCAGCAAACTCTTTTACCGCTGTGGCCTTGGTGATTGGTAAGCCCTTGCTCACTGCCTCCAGATGGCGTATGAAGGCCTGTTCTTCTTCCATGGTCATGGTCCCTTGCTTCACGATATGCGCGTCATACCTGTTCAACCCTCCCATGCGCCGGCGCTGTAGTGTCGAGTGCGCAACTTTGTACTTTTTCGACGCTTTTCGAATCGATAGCTTATTCTCTTCAATATCGTGTATCGCCTTCTCAATGTTGTCCTCCCATTCCTTCAGCTCCTCGGTAACGCCAAAGGGCTTTCTGTATTTAGACGGCGTTCCTTGACCGCCAGTCGTTGCGGGTGAACCAGTTAGCTCCTCGGTTTGACCCTCGCGTTGCGGTGTGTCCGAGGCAGGCTCATTCTCAGATGTGTGAGGGACGCTCGACTCGCGAGATAGAGCTGGGTATAATGACGATCCGTCCCTTGGAGGAGGTAGAGGAGGTAAAGGCGCAAACGGTTGCATTCTAGGTTATCTCGGTGTTCTCAACTGATTAGCCTTGGAGTAAAAGTGTACCAGTACTAGATGTAGGACAGCAAATATTTTCTATAAATTACGTAAGTTGAGTCAATTTTCTGACTAATAACGGGTCACTGGGCTCATAAGTTCAGCTGTTCAAGACGGATATCAAAGAATTAATGAATGCACAATGGTGGTCTTCAATTAGTGAATTAAGGTAAACTACAACACGGTTTTTTTCTCATTAATAAATTAAAAGATGCATCATGTTTGCGCAGAGAACTCTCATTTTTTTTTCTAATCTAATCAGTCATCCTCATCTTCGCTCAATCCGAAATTGGACCGTTCGCGCAAATGCTGGATCTCGCCCACGGCCACACTCAGGCTTCTAGCGCGGCTGCCTGGCGGGGTAGTTCCAGAGTGGCGGTCAGAGGAGGAGGGGACTTGGAGAGCGTTTGGGGTAGCAACGACGTGTTCAGTTGACACATTGACAGTTGCTACGCCGCTTTTGGGGAGCTCGGTAAGAGCGGCAGGTTCGAGTAAAGGCGAGTTGACGACTTTGCCTGCAAGTGGTGAAGAGGGCCGAGGAGCTTGAGACAAACTCGAAAAATGCGAAATACCTGCTGTGGCAGCTCGCGGCGTAACGCGGTGTTGAAAGTGCGACTTTAATCTCAAGTTGCTCTCAGAGTTGCGGGCAGCTAGACGTCTTGCGATTGCAGAGGGCGCATTTGGTCGCGCCCCCAAGTCCAACACTAGTTCGCCATTTTCCCCGTCAGAGCTGCTCTCGGAACTGTCGCTGCTATTGTACTCGTTGGATGCAGAGACGTCTTGGATGGGGGACTGGCACACGGCCCCAGAGCCGTAGACTGGGGACCGGTGAGTATCCACATGTCTCGGAAATTTTGGTGTGGGGGACCCGGATCTTGCCGCCGAGCGGTTGTATGTGTTTCTATTAGGAGTAAGGTCTAAGTCTGGTGGGACTTGGTCCAGTTTGAAAGTCGCTTCCTTGGACGCTTTGGGTGTTTCTAGTCCGCTATTGAGGGAGCCAAGAGTTGACATGTCGCCTGGAGACATGCGAGGGAAAACGGGGTCAGCTATCGCTTCCATCTCACTAGGCAGTTCGGGCTCGGCTAATAGCGCATGAATGTTGAGATGGCTCGTACTTGAAGAGATAGTGCGGCGAGAAGATTGGAGGCTTAGCATGGAAGTTCGAGATGCAAGATCATCTTCTTGTGCCGACTCTTGAACTGAACCTTGTGTAGACGTTGAGGCCACAGTAGCAGTGCTAATTCTCCTGCCTGGCATGCCTCTGTGGCTGTGTTGTGAGCCACCATGACGTTGTCCAGGAATTTCTGAACTGGCACTGTATGAAGTTTTCCAGGAAACGCCTCTATGCTGGTTTGACGGGGGGTTGTTGGCAGAGTTGGTGCTGCTTATTGAAGTGCTGCTTGAATTGTTGCTTTTGCTAGACAGTTCGCGGTCGAGTCTCCAGTATATTGATTCGCTGGAGACTCCTGTCGTTGAATTTTGTCGGGCAGGAAGTGCATTGCCTTCGGACTCTTGTGCTATTTGGCTGACCCTTCTGGACATTATGGGAACAGTATCTTGACTGCCGCGTCTTGAAACCGAGTTGGAGCGAGACGAGCTAGCTGAAGTGAATGAAGACGTAGAGGATGTAGAGCTTTTCCGGCGAATACCTGTAACGTGCAAAGCATGTGATCCCAGTTTCGTCAGACTTCTCTTGATCTTGCCTGCAATTCCCACCACTGCGGCCTGTACTTCTTCGTTGGAGACTTCAATTTTCTGCTCGCGTTGCGCTTCGGTCAAGAACTGATCTTGCCCAGTGTCGTCCATGCCCTGCAACATCCATGGGTGTTGCTTGATGTCTGCTATCGTATACCTTTTAGATGGGTCTTTTTCCAAAACATGGCGCAGTAAGTCCTTGGCGCTTTGCAAATCGGGGTCCGATTGTGAAGGAGACCTATTTTGACTTTGCGCGTCGGACGGCTGAGTGGTATCTGTAACGGTGACTTGAGGGTTGTAGTACATTGAAGTAGGAATTGAGCCCTCATCTTTCAATGTCGGAGTCGACTCTTCGTCTGGGAATGTGAGCGGTTGGTTGACAACTACATCAAACAATTCGAATTCACTTTCGGCAATGAATGGCACTTTGCCGAAAAGCAAGCAATAAAGCGTAACACCAAATGCCCAGATATCAATCTTGTAAGTCACAGGCGGTCGCTCGGTATCGTCGATGGTGGATACGCACAGCTCTGGAGCAAAAAAAGCGGGAGTTCCTGCAGTCTTGGCAAGTTCAATTTCGTCATTGTCAAACTGTCGCAGAGATGACGCGTACGACACGCCAAAGTCAGAAATCTTGACACTTCCCTCTTTGTCTCTTAACAAGTTTGCCGGCTTGATGTCTCTGTGAATGATCCCCTGTAAATGCAAGTATTCTAATCCACTGATAACATCGCGAGCAATTTGTCGTGCCTGATCAATGGTCATGACTGGCATGCCATCTCCAGACTGCCACAGAATCTCTCCGCATTCGAGGTATTCCAGAATCAAGTATATCTTGTTTGATTTGGAATCGTCGAGCACTTCTTTGAGTTCGACGATATGTGGGTGGGAGCATTTCTTGAGAATGGCAATCTCGCGTCGAATCTTTTCTTCATGGCTGGTGCCAGGCCGTCGCCCAAGTTTTGGTCGGCCGTTTCTATCCACGATTTTTATAGCCTTGGTAGTAAGTTAGTACAACGGAAATCGGGTGCAGTTGATAATAAAAAAGCGGTATACTCACCACTAGCTCGTCAGTTTCACTGTTCCTTGCTAGTTTGACTTTGCCGTGCTGTCCGCGCCCAATTTGTTTGATAACTTCATACTTGTTGAGTAGTTTACGCCCAGTGACAGGATGGACGTCTATACTGACATGATAAGTTTCTTTTACAGGCGCGCGCGGTGGGTGGGGCGATGAAGGACAGGACGGGGACGACCCTGTCGATAACGGAGTCGACGAGCTTCTGGAGCTTGGATGCGGTGGTACCTGAGACAATGAGGGGTGCCTCGAAAAGGACTGTGAGTCTGAATTCATGATTGCCGGCGCTCCAAAGTTGGAGCTGACGGCTTGTCGGACAATGAGAAATTAGCAGCTGGAGCAGTTGCAGTGACCGGAGGGTGTTGTCCAACTCGCTGCGACAAACGGGTTGATGGGGAATGCTGCTGTTCAAGGGTTGTTTGGAGAAGGAGGAGAGGAGTTGAGGGCCGATAATGCAATTTGGAGGCGGTTTAGTAGAGGCCATGAACACCAGCCAGGTAACTTGGACTGAGAATCGCCAAATGGGTGCGGTATGTCTTAGGTATGTGTTGTTGGGGTTAGGGTGATTCAGGGATCCACGGCGGACAGGTTGGGAGTATGGCCTGACGATGCTCTGTTCTTGTATGGAAATGCGCTTGGAGGAGTTGGCAGTGCATGAGACTGGCGTACAAGCACATATGCAACGCAAAAGTGACAGGTATCAAGGCAGGATCTCCAATTTAGAGACTGAGTAGACTTTTAGCTGAAAGAACACACCGCTATGTGTTGTGTGATGGAGGAGTGCACGGACTAGGCATGGCCGTCAGTTGAACTTGAATCACAGTTCTTGCTCTATCCTGCATTGTAGCGTGCAGGTAGGTTTCCTGTAGCTAATGATTTGAAAGATGAGGGGAAATAATATCATGCAATTTGAATCGTTGACAGTTCATGTACAACTTAGGTTTGGAGATTTTCGACACAAACGTCAAGATGCATATTCTTAAGCAACAGACATCAACTTCTTCCTCTCACTTCGGTGCTTTCAAGACACAGCGGGTTTTGGTGCTTGTCCTTTTGGTTTCTTCGAGTTACAGGTAAAGAATACTTTGGCACAAGTCAAAAGAATCTGGTCAGCTATAAATTGTTAACAAGCGCGGCCAGCCATGCAATTCAGAGATCTTTTAGAGGAAGCCCATATCATTGACCAAGTATTGGAATTATGTTTCCCGGCTAGCTTGTTTATTTCACGTCCAGATCAAAATAAAAATCTGTTTTCATACTTAATATTCGGTCACGCATGCGCTTTCTGTAATATAATACGTAGCAACGTGTACCAAAACAACTAACTACTCGAATCGGTCTTGTTTATACCTTCTTTTGTAAACTCATAGATTTTGGGTTTAATATCCATAGAGACCCTGAAGCCCTTCTATTTATATTCCATTTTAGCTACTCCCAGCTACAATCTTTTGCTTTTTCTTTTTCTTTTTTGCTGTATGGCTTGCCAATACCGCCAAAACTTACTGTTCCTTATTCAGGGTCCACTCGTAACTGTATTTCGAACAACCAACTATACTACCGGCTAAGTAAACTTTCCGTCGCGATCCAGCCGGCATTTGAACAATACAGCTGGCTCGCTGGCGCACCATTGAAGTTTATCTGTGAGTCTACAACAACTTACAAGCTCGATTACAACTAGTCCTTTTTAAATCCGCAGCCGTGCTCCGTAGAATCCTATACCCAGAAGGCTGTTTTGCAGCGTTCTGAGAGCATCTGCCGGTCAAATGGCAAGTGCTGAGTGTTCTGGTCATTACATGACACATCATTGTCTCGAGTGTCCATATTTTGATCCCTGAACCCCTGGTGAACTATTGTGCGGCTTGCCGTTCCAAGTTCTGGCAGCGACAAATCGTTCCAATTGAAAGGCCAATTCGCACAAGAAAGGTCCCTTGCTGCCTTCACCACTTGCTCATCAAGCCACAAATCACCTTCTGCAATAGCCTCGAATTAATCAATCAACTGAAACAAGTTACAATGATCATCATCGTCATTGATCAATCAATTATTTAGTTCGCTATCATCGGAAAGCCCTGCCCGAGCGACCCATCTCTTAAATGGAACTTAAGGGTCTTTCATTCGAAGAACGCCTTCAATGATGTCATTCACATATTTTACGTAATGCAGCAAAACCTTAAAATTGTTTGGTACCCCTGTTTTGGTACCTACTGAAGTGAATTGAGAATGACGTCATGACGTCATTTGAAATCGATCTGAGAAACTTGGCAAAGAGAACAGGCTTCCCACTTGAAATCCCAAGCCATTACTCACTTCATTGCTAAAACCTTTAGTTATCAGTTAACTACATACATCATCAATCTATTACAAGAGCAAGCGGTTGACGGGCTTTGCGAAGGACGACTGGAACGGAACTGACGTTGTCAATGATGTCAGACATTGAACCAAGGGGCGGGGAGAACCGAGATAGATTGGTAAGGTTGGAACTTGGAAGGAGCTGTTTGACATGAACTTGGTTGAATTGAGTTTTGGACCGGGGCCGTTGACGCACATTACAAAAGTGTGGAATCAAGTCTACCGACTCTACTCCAAATGACTTGGTGTACTGGAGGGGCGACTACGTAGAGCCAACAATCGCACTCATGGCGCCTGATTCCTCAGCTCTGAAGACCTGGCCAAAAAAAATGTCTTGTTCAAGACCATGTCTTGTTCCTGGGGAAGAGTGAAAAGACAGAAAACGAGATCCTGGCAGTCAAGTACTCAAAGGTACTGACTGAGAAGAGACAAATCCCTTTTGAGAAAGGGCAACGACTCAATCCAGACCAGAACAATAAGAAAAAAGGTACAGACAAAAAGGTAGCTGGGGTTTGCTGTGCAATGATGAAAGTGGAAGCCGGGTGGAACGTTTTTTGGCTGGCTGGAAGCAGCAAAAGGAAGTTATGCTCATGCAGGGTCCCTTTTTCCTGGCCCTTTTGAGTCTTGCGCATGGATTTCGGTAGTTTTTTGTTGGTTCTTGTTGTTCCTTTTCCTGGGCGGTGAAACAAGAGGTTTTGTTTTGTTGCAACAAAGAGTCCGATCAAATCATTGATGTTGGCCAGCCGCCATGATATCACTTCACAGTATAACCAAGGCACTGGCCATAGTTTTGATTTGCAATCTATGATCTGGCTGATGATGTATTTTTTTTCAAAGGCTTTTGTTTCTTTATTTTCAGTGCCTTCTGCAAGCCTTTGTGGAAGGTATGGGATTTGCTGGCGAAACAGATCCATGACATCATTGATTGGGGGTTCCTCCTTTGTACTTGGACAAGTACCCATGGAAGGTCCCTTTTTTGTTTCTGGCTTTTTCCCTGTCAGTTACTTGGAATCGCGTACCCAGCTCTTATTGTTCTGCTAGCAAGGCTAGCTTGGTCCCGTTTCGCTTACAAGCTGTTCTGTGTCGCTTCATGGTTTGTTTTTCTCACCATCAATATAATCGGAAATCAGCAATAGTAATAGTAAAGCAAGTAAAATGGATTAATAGCAAACTAAATTAAACAAAAGGAATCATGTAATGAAATAAATAAATATTAAACTAGATCAAAGTAAAAAAAAAATTAAAACAAGGAATCATGAAATAAACAAACAAGTAAAAAACAAAAAAGCACCGCGCTCATTAATAAATAATTTTTGGTCAAAGACATAGTCTTTTTTTTTTTTTAAAAACCAGTGTTCATGCCGGCGTAGTTGACCATGGGCACCTGGGGCACATTGGCCGTAGCCCCCATCATGGACATCTCCTCAAACGTCGTGGCAATGTTGTAATCACTGCCAAAGTCAAACATGGGAGCGGTGGACTCGCCTGCCGTGCTCGAGGCAATGCTGGGAATCATCTCGGCAGTGGTGAACATGGTCGAGGCCGGGTCGTTGGAGAGCATCAAGTCAAACTCGGGCGCGCTTGTGGAGGGGGGAGCCACACTAGTGGCAGAGAAGTAGTCGCCGTCAGGCTTGAGGCCAGCGGTGGCGGCGTTGAGCATGGCGGTGAAAGGCGTCGTGGTGGCAGGGAGCATGGCGTCCTGCGACCATTGGGTGACGGCGGGGGGAGCGGCAGGGACAGCGGCGTTGCCAGCGGCGGGGTAGTAGTCACCGGACCAGCTAGTGGCGCGGCCAGACTGGCGCTGCTTCTTGGGAGCGGCGCCCTGGGTGTAGTGGTTCATGGCGTCCTCAGGAGAGAGAACATTGTCGACCACAGAGATGCTGCGCTTGTTGTTGCTGGGGGGTTGGAGGTGTTGCTGGTGAGGAGATGTGGGGGTCATGGGGGAGGGGGGAGTGATGGGAGTGGCAGAGCTGTGGAGCTCGGGTGAGTTGGTGCTCGGGCTGACCTTAACCACAGGCTGCTGTCTCTGGTTTGTGATTTTGGGCGAGCGGCTGATGTTAGCACTGTTCATGGTGTTGGCGCCCTCGAAGGTGGTGGGCTTTTGCTGACTAAAGTGGGAGGTAAGGTTGAGCACGCTGGCCAAAGTGGTGACGTCATTGAAAACGGTGCGGAGCTGGTTAATGTATTGCTCAACATCAGCGACGCCATTGCCGCTGGAGTTCTTGAGGGCTTGGAGGGCATTGTACTCGGAAAGCTCAAAGTCCTTGCGGAAGCCCTGGATGAGTGTGCTGGCGTTCTTGACGATTTCGCTGTGGGTCTCGG
This sequence comes from Geotrichum cucujoidarum, assembly GCA_030566025.1. Taxonomy (NCBI): domain Eukaryota; kingdom Fungi; phylum Ascomycota; class Dipodascomycetes; order Dipodascales; family Dipodascaceae; genus Geotrichum; species Geotrichum cucujoidarum. The sequence goes on from JAJMHN010000156.1 coordinate 36,379, forward strand.
CCAGAGTCTCGTTCTCGGTGGCAGGCTTCATGAAAACAGAGAAGGCAGGCTGCTGGAGGTTGGCGGGCTCGGGGACCTTAATGTCGTCGTTCTTGATCTCAATGTAGCCCTGGTTGATGTGGAGGTTCTTGCTGCGCTTCATGAAACGAGTGCACCAGCCCTTAGGGATGATTTCAACGTCCTCTTCCTTTTCCTTGTCGATCTTGGAGGGAGCGGACTTGTTTTGAATGTACAATGCGACGATAGATCTCAATGCTGAGGCCTTGATGTGCTCACCCTGCTGGATGAGAGAAATAATCATGTTCTCCAAAATCATTTCTTCAGAAGCCGTGATCTTCTTGGTACGCTCGAGGTACTCCTCTCGGGGAATGCTGCCATTGAGTCTGCGCTTGAGTGTGTTGGGGGAGATGCCAGTGGAAGAGGCGGCCTTTCGTCGGGAGTAGTTGCATTCCTGGACCAAGCGAATGGCCTCTTGAATCTTGAGTTCCTTTGCAGTGGTCATGATGGGTGTGTTGTGTGTGTGGGGATGTGTGGAGTTGTTGATAGATGGGTTGAATGCGTAGTGGGTGTGAGGTGCGAGGGTATAATGTAGAATGTACACCTCGTGGATGGTATGGAGATGAGAGTGAAAAGTATTAAGAAATTGTGTGTAGAAGAAGAAGAAAAAAGTCTCGAGAAGAAGGGAAATCCAGGAATTATTTATACAGATCGAATCTTTATGAAGGAAGAGAGAAAATTAAAACCCTGTTATGGTACCGCGGGAACGGTACCCACATGGAAAAATGCGTGCCAACCTGCCTGGCCGTGCTCTGTTTTATGTGACGTCATGACGTCACTAGCGTTTCTCTATTATGACGCCGATGATTCAATAAATAGTGTTTCCCAAAAAAGAAGGAGGCCTGCGGTACCACCAGCGGTACCCTCTGGCCCATTGCGACGCCGTTGGAAACAAAAACAAGATTGATTGATTCAACAAAGTCAACGACAGTCAAAGAAAGGCTTTCAAGGCCTGGTTTAGCAAGTGGGAGGGCCTGCGCTGCGGCGTCAAGAGCAGCCTTGGAGAGAGGGGACGGCAGTTGCTCAGCTGGCTACGCGCTGTTTCAGTCTTGTTCTGTTTCGTTCAATTGAATACAATGCTAGCCGAGTAGAACGGCCGGCCTTATTGTTCGTTTCTGCGCCTGTTTGCACTGTCCAGTTCTCGCCAGTGTCCTTGAACTTGCTCAGTGTGGCCATACAACAGCAACTGAGCAATCTCACAGACCAGACGACCCGTCTATCATCATGATCAGAGTGATTGAACATTTGCCCGTGTGTGTGTTGTTGTACCGGTTTTTGGTGTGTTTTCCCAAGGTCGAACGGCTGGCAACGAAGCCTATGACGTGAAGAAATAACCCGGCACAAGTTAAAATAAATCCGCAAACGACGCGCGTCGACCAAAAAAGCGTGCCTGAAATCGCTCGCTCTCCCCCATCTTTTTTTTTTTTTTTGTATTTTCTGTCTCGACTACGCTCGAAATACTTCTCTCCAAACTCAAAATCTCGGTTTCACTGAGCTCGCTCACAGTCCCCGGGGAACTTGGCTCTTTTTTTTTGGGTTTTTTGTTTGGTTATTTGTCTGCGCTGGCAATGGGACGTTCTGCTTCCTTCTGTCTCTCTGTGAACCTTCCCATCCTATTCGAGGACCACTCCAAAGTTTGGCAATCTGGGGTTCGAAAGACCAGTTGACCGCTGCGCAAAGCTGTTCACCAAATAGAGGGTCGTAAGACCGTCACATTCCCATTGCAACATTCTCGAGGCCGGTCCCTCTCTGGCTATAATGACGGCCACATTTACCTGTTGTTTGCTGTCTGTTGGACAACTTGTTGTTGTTTTTCTCGTGATGGTGCATAACTAAAACTCGGGATGGTCTGTAGTGTGGACTCCCTCATTTTGCTTGGTGTTTGCTGGTTTCGTTGGCTGAAAGGCTTAGCTGTGTGACGTCACTCCCATGATATCATCCCTCCAAAACCCACCAACCCTTCTAAAAAGCGCTTATGTAATTGTTTATAACTAGGTTAGTCAGCTCAAGATTTCAAAACAATGACGATTTTTTGTGCGGGAGGCTTTGCAACATCCCAAACTGGGCCATTAATTTGATGGCGGTACCAACACAGGTACCTTCCGATACAAGATTTTATGATGTCAATGACATCAGAATTCAGGGCCAAAGTTTGCAAGCAAAACTCTTGAAAAACATGACGTATCTCTCAAAGCAACCCGTCCCTGAATTTCAAGCAAAACAGTTACGTTACGTTTAGATTTCATTTATCAATCATGATTCATTGATCAATTCAACTAGCGAGTTGGGAAAAAAAGGGGGAAACACGACTTTGCTCTGTTATTTCATCATTTCTCTTGCGTTGCAGCAGCCATGACGACCCTTACTATCTTGAATCTTAATATTGTTATCAACGAGTTGGCTGCAGCACTCGTTGAAGTGAGTGTTCGTGGCATGTCGACCATGACCTGTGCCAACTCGTTCTATGGCAAGCTTGAAATAAAGCCAGCAGACTCAAATGCTGGGACTGATCCCCTAGCTGCCAGTTTAAGCTTATTCAATCATCCTAGCAAAGGCGGAAAAATTAAAGCTTCTTCTCATTTTTTCCCCGGAACTACCTTCAGCTTCGTATCCCATCGCATTTATGCTTCCTTTTTTGGGAACGCGAGCGAGAGGAAAAGCACGGGCGCAGTTTGGCGGGTGTGTCTTCAGGAAAAATAGGAACAGGAACAAAATCCTGGCGATCTTTATTTTTTCTTGTGATACCTCATGAAAGGTACTTTTCTTGTGGACCCCTCGGAAAAACTGGGCTTATTGTTCTACTTCGCCAGCTAGGTATGGGCTTGCGGTGAGCCTAGAAGTGTGCGTTTAGTTGCTTTGGTCGGATGAAAGACTTGCAGCTGGAGGTCGAGGTCAGTGCTCTTGAATAGTCTTGCAAGTCCACTTGCAGCACTACAAGTGTGCACCTAACAAGTCTTCTAATGATTCTCTTCTGTAGTTCCCAGGCTCTTTTCCACTAGTAGAACTGAGCAAGAAACGTCGATTCCTGGGAGTTGAGCTTTGACCATCTTCAATCGAGCTCGCTAAAGTATGTTATTCTCGTCCAGTTTGTTCTCCTTGTCGCAAAAACTTAGTTTACTTTCGAAATGAAAAGTGTGTTGTTTCGAATCGATGTTTGTAAACGAGACGTTTTGTGCAAGCAATCTTTGCAACGCATCAGTCAACTCTCATGAAATCAATCCATGACGTCAATTTGACACTATGATGATATAATAATCTCAATACCCATGACTAATCGTATTTTTGGTTGTGCAAGTGGGGCCGCCAATATTAGAAGCGGCGCAATGACGTAGTGACCTAACCCAGCGGTAAAGCTCACAACCGCCAGACAACGCCCTTGTTTTTTTTTTGCAGCAAAAAGAAAAGAAAACCAGAAAGAAAGGGACCCTGTTTTGACAGCTACTTGAACCCTCCACGCATTGACTAATTTAGCTACTGACGCCGTGGTCAGAGCGAGGAAAGAGGGCCCCCGCCGGGCTTACGGGTATTGGTATTATCGATAAAGAAATTGAGTGACGTGTGGACTGAGCTGGCTGTTACGAAGGAGCAGTGGGAATGGCGTTGGTGGGTTGGCCTGACTGGCTGGCATGCACAAAATCAAGGCTTTGATGCCCAGTTTTTCAAAGCGTCATGTCGCACCGAATAGTAACAAGCAACCACACCTACTGTGATGATTTAAAAGAACTAGCAGTAGTTCGCTTGAAAATAGACATGGATTAAGGTTCCATTTTCCCAGATCCTAGGCGAGAAAAGTCGTCAGGTTTAAAAAAAAAAAAAAAAAAATCGAGTACTGGACCCTGAATTTAGCTACCTGGCCGAGGGTACCAGAGCCCAGAAATCCTCTTGAATCTGATTCTGATTTATGCCAGAAGCCCTATTTTATTGTCATTTCTTTTTCTTCTTTATCTTGCGACGATGAGAGCCGAAGTTTGTTTTTTGTTTGTATATAGGCTAACGGCTAAACTTACTTTGAAAAGTTCTGGTTCTGGAGGTATTGTATTTGCTTGCTTCTTGTATTTTGTTACTTGGACCCTTAATATCTCTCTCTCGTCAGTGACAGTGATGCGCTTTGAAAGGAATACAGTACATGGATTTAAATATACTGTAACAAGCCCAAGTATCTTGTTACTGATAGAAAAGTTCAGATATACATAGGTACACGGTAACGCTTGTTGCTAGAGGGAGTTTGACTTGGAAGTGTGTACTCGGCTTTCTACACAAAATGAACCACCTTGCCGACAAATCACTTTAAAAAAATGACTTTAACCGCCAAAGTAATTCCACAACCGGCAAATTTGGGTTCCACATGAAGTTGAGCAAGTGTGCAAACCAGCAAACGTAGAATGCAAGTTTGTTACGTGTGAGCAAGCTTACCAGCACGCGCAGTCCGCCTGGTCCAACAACCAACAAAAAGCATGACGTCGCTTGATTATTCAAGTCCCGAATGACAAGTCGTGTGACAAACAAGATCGATTGTTGAAATACCAAGGACGGCCCAGTCAAATACACATGAACGAAGAATCATGGCAAAATCTGCCCTAATTACATACCGTAGCAAGGACGATCAATAAATAACCAAAATTATATACTTTAGCCATTAGACATTAAATCATCATTGGTATTTTTCAAAACAAAAATCAGTTGTGGGTTTCTTTCATCCGAGAAGGTGTAGAAAAAAAGTGGGAGGTAAAAAACAAACTCCCTCACAGGGGCTCGAACCCTGGACATTTCGGTCGACTTTTTTTAAAATCGGGCTTAAAAGCCGAACGCTCTACCAACTGAGCTATGAGGGAATCAGTTGCCTTTGTAAGAGGTCAGGTCAGGCTCAGGATAACTAGGTTGCGGCAAAGTACTTGAAAAAGAAGTTAATAGAAAAGTGATTGTTATTTCAAAAAAGATTACAAAAGCGTGGACATGTCCAGATATTTATAATAAAAAAATAAACAACAAGATCAAAGAAAAAATAAAACAAAAACAAGAGCGAGATCCATTTGACCTGGTAAAATGGAAAAGAGCGGGAATTGGATTGCGGATTTAAGAGATGAAGATAAAAGTCGCAAAGGCTGGAAGTCGCTAACAAAATGAGTGGAAATAAGAAGTGTTCGGCGGGGATAAGAAGTGGAAAATAGATAAGGCTGGATATTGGATTACTCTAAGAGGAAAAATGGTTGGAGAGAATCACAAGGTCGAGTGGTAAGGATGTCGGATTTGTCGAAATAGGAAAGTAATAAAAGAAAGACAAAGAAGGATTTGGCGAAATAGGAAAGTAATAAAAGAAAGAGAAAGAAGTCGCAAGAAAGGTCGCAAAGGAGATGAACGGGAGTCGCAAAGGAAGTCGTAAGGAAGGAAGGCGAAAGAAGAAAAAGCGGAGAGGAAAACATACAACATAGTTGTGCTAGATGTTGGCAAAAGGACTGATTTCTTACAGCCTTTGTAAGAGTTCGACCCGGAGTCGGTCCCGCAGGGAACCGACGAGGGCCGAGCTCGAAGACGGGAACGAAGTAGACGAGTGAGCGAGTAGACGAGTCGACGAGACAAGTAAAGTAATTCAATAAAATAATATACTCAAGACAAACGAAGGTGCTAGTCAAGTCTGAGAAAAGTAACTGGTGAAGAAAAGAAAAACTAAACTAAGAAAGAAAAAGATATAACAATAAGAAAAATAATTGAACTGGTCTCAGGGCAAGGGAAAGTTCCATGATAATGAATCTGTGGACATGTGAAATAATCTTGTAGACTTCGTCGACAAGATAGCTGAGCTCGGCAAGTCAATAAAAAATTAATTTAACGACGACGAACATCTCAGGACTGGATTCAAGAGGAACAAGACAATCTGTGGACGTGACCATAGGAAGAGTCAGGCTCAGGCCTGATTTCTTACAGCCTTCAATTGAAGAAAAATAAAATATGATATAATATTGTGAGGCACATGATTTAGTGCTTTTTCGGGTCTGAATAGCAACTTTTGTCATGAAACGCAAAACATTTAAATTTAACCATTTAAATCTAAAAGCTAAGTTGAATGCAATTTTACTTTTAGCTCTCTGTGCACTGATACAGTTAGTTGTGGCCATATATTCTTTCTAATCGAGTTGTGCAAAAGCTTCAATGAGTAAGTATTGCCAATTACCAGCCATATCAGTAGTATGACTAAACAAACAGCGTGAGGCACTAATTGCTTCTTAGTAGCTTAATTGAGATAAATAGAGGACACCGGATATGATCTTCCACAGTTTTCCAGACTGGAATTCTGGTAGTTGCAATATTATCAAAACTTACAAGTTTAACAAGGTATTTTAATTTATATTAATAATTACAGCTATGGCAAGTTTATATTACAAAGGCAAGCACGTTTGCTTCATGTCGCTTGAAAATTGAGCAGAAACAACCTTGCTCGACCAGCTTGCCAATCCCTCCAGGCAAGAAGATGCTACAACCCTGTGGACGTAACCTGGATAAATGGAAACGTGAATGCATATAAAACTTGCAAAATTCATTTCTGTGAGCCGCAAAAACTTCCTGTGAAACGTCGGTGAAGATAATATGTGGGATAATATGGAAATAAAGGTAAAGGCCAACTAAGCGCTCAAGGTAGAGTCTTGGAAGAGAAGTACAGACTCTATTTACAAAGCGTTTACTTTTTATACTGTCAATAAGCCAACAATTAACTCACTTGAAAAGAAAGCGCTGGGAACGTAACGAAGAAAAGAAACCAATGTTGACCTGTAATTCAGACAGTCAACAACAGCAACATCACCACAACAAAAGCTGCAAGAGTAACCACCACACAGTTTTTCAAACCATAGCACACCGCTTAACGAAAAACGATCGCAAATGCCAAAAAGATTGGTCTCTGGCGGGATCGAACCGCCGATCCTCGCGTTAACTACAGAGGAGTTGTTATTAGCACGATGCCTTAACCAACTGGGCCAAGAGACCAATTCACTCTTCTGTAGGGATTCCACAGGAAGTCCCTAACAGTTCCTAGATAGCGGGTAACCGCTATAACGTCAGATGACCAAATCTAGTCAAAGGTAAACAAACAAGATGACTGTAACCATTTGTTAGAAAAGTATATAAAGATGTTATATTCCAGATAATTGAAAGACAAGCCAACGTTGATCAAGAAAACCTTCTAAGCACTAAACTGAGAGATCGAGAGATACAGACAAGAGCTAGTCTGTGTATTTGAAGACAGTTATTGAGTTATTGATCAAGAGACACGATCTAAGTAAGAGTCCGGGCTTCAACTCTTACAGCTTCGTCGTGCTGGAAAGTATTAGAGGATGCAAGTAAGTGAAGTGGATAAATGCCAATAGTTAGTGCAATGGCTGTTACTAAAACCATGAATGCTTCCGTTGACGATAAAAAAAGTAGTGTGATAGTGGATTTATATTATAGGACTGGCTTTTGCATTATAGTGAGTGACATTTGACCTTTTTCGCAGCCACACTTAGAGAGATAGAAACAACGCTAGTAGTACAGTGACAAAATGGCAAAACACTAATTACAACATGGACTTCAATGCTAATGCAATTTACACAAGGATCAGTAGGACTACGGCCTGCAAGTGCTGCAATAAATGACTATTAGAATTACGAAGGGACCTGACCTTGCACACCTGGTGTTTAGTAACACCACAACAACTTCCAGCGTAATATTGGCTCTATGACGTCTAATGGCCACTGGAAAGCAATTACGATCCAAAGTATAAAATCGCAGAGAGTTCTCAAAAGAATTAAAGACAGACGTGCACAAGCTCAAGTTGTATCGTCTTTCACCTCAAACCCCTCTGGGGTTGTCGTATGAATAACTTTGATCTTTTGAAGTGAACAACAGATTGACGCACGACGTAATTTTTTCCAGTAGAGACACTGTTTGTAAAGCAGCTGTTTTCTTTGTGGGGCAGCCAGGGTTCCGTTTCCACGAACATTCATTGCAGACGCTGAGATCTATAAAACAAAAACAGCCAATGACTGCAGAATAGACTCATCACCACAGTCCTATTACCCACAATACCTTGATGAAACGTTTTCTCAGGTTATTCATCAAACCAATTCCCGACAAAACAAGTTCATTAGAGGTAGAATACAAAAAGAAACTGAAGCCAAAAAGAATGACAACCGAGGGATTCGAACCCTCGCCTCCGAAGAGATAGGAACCTTAATCCTACGCCTTAGACCAACTCGGCCAGATTGCCTGTTCATGTTGTGTAAGAGTTCGACCCGGAGTCGGTCCCGTAGGGAACCGAAGAGGGCCGAGCTCGAAGACGGGGGCGAAGTAGACGAGTGAGCGAGTAGACGAGGCGAGGAGACAAGTAAAGTAATTCAATAAAATAATATATTCAAGACAAACGAAGGTGCTAGTCGAGTCTCAGGAAAGTAACTGGTGAAGAAAAGAAAACTAAAACTAAAAAAGAAAAAGATATAAAAATAAGAAAGATAATTGAACTGGTCTCAGGGCAAGGGAAAGCTCCATGATAATGAATCTGTGAACATGAGAAATAATCTTGTAGACTTCGTCAACAAGATAGCTAAGCTCGGCAAGTCAATAAAGAAATAATCTAGTGACGACGAACATCTCAGGACTG
>JAJMHN010000157.1:0-44291 GCA_030566025.1 Geotrichum cucujoidarum
GCGCCCTCGATCCCGCACGCCCCGGACAGCGCCCCGCCGGCCAAGGCCTCTGCCGCCTCTGTTTCCAGCGACCCGGATTCTCCCAGCCTCATGGTGCAGGCCCAGATCGGGTCCGCCGTGCTGCTCATGTCCGTCGTGGCCATGGCCCACGAAGCCTCGCGCGAGAGCGTGCCGCAGCTGCGACCGTATGTCGAGCCCTTTTACGCGCTGCAGTACGTTGACCCGAGCTCCGGCCAATCGCGGATCGGACCGGCTGATGCTGCGTTTGTCGTGTCGGGCGTGGTCGTGCTGACGCTCGTGCGCGCCCTGGCCACCATTGCGCTGACCCGGCTTGCCAGAACGCTCGGGCTCACTCGCCGCAAAACCGTCGCCAAGTTCGTCGACCAGGGCTGGTCTATTTTGTATTATCTGTGCACGTTCCTGGCCGGCCTCGCCATCTACTACCACAGCCCTTACTGGCTCGACACGCAGGCGCTGTGGACAGGCTGGCCGCACTACGAGCTGCCGCAAGCATTGAAAGCGTACTACCTCGTCCTGCTCGCCGGCTGGATCCAGCAGGTGTTTGTGCTGCACACCGAGGCGCGCCGCAAGGACCACTACCAGATGTTTCTGCACCACGTCGTGACCATCCTGCTCATGATCGGCAGCTACTACATGCACTACACCCGCGTCGGTCACGTCTTCCTCATGCTCATGGACAGCGTCGACTCGCAGCTCTCGCTTGCAAAGGTCTTCAACTACCTCGGCTGGAACACCGCGTGCGACGTGACGTTCCTCGTCTTCATGGTCAACTGGATCATCCTGCGCCACGTCCTCTACAACTACGTTCTCGTCAGCGCCGTCAAAGCGCCCGCACTCATTGACCAGCGGTGCCACTACGACCCAACAACGGGCGACCTCGTCCGCTGCTACAACGGCACAGCGCACATGGCGCTCGTCGCGCTCCTCGTCGTCATCCAGCTCATCACCGTGTTCTGGTTCGCCATCATTGTGCGCATCGCCTGGGGCGTCGTTCGCGGCTCCCCCGCCAGCGACGACCGCAGCGACACCTCCTCCGACGAAAAGGAAGACTAAACATAGACAATATAGATTTTAGATTTTGTAGTGTAGCATTTAAATACCGATATCCTCGTTCCACAGCGCGGGCTTCTCGCGGATAAAGTCGGCCATGAGCTGCTCGCACTCCTTGCTCTCGAGGTTCACGACCTCCACGCCCTTGGCCACCAGCCAGTCCTCCGCGCCCAGGAACGTCTTGTTCTCGCCCAGCACCACGCGGCCCACGCCGTACAGCAGGCAAGCGCCCGTGCACATGGGGCACGGGCTCAGCGTCGTGTACATGGTCGCGCCCTTGTAGGCAGAGCCCGGAAGCCGGCCAGCGTTCTCTAGCGCAGCGGTCTCGCCATGCAGCGTCGCGGAACCCTTCTGGATCCGCTGGTTGTGCCCACGCCCGAGCACCTTTCCCTCGGCAGATACCAGCACGCCGCCGATAGGAATGCCGCCAGTGTCGCGGCCTACTTTTGTTAGCAAGAGAATACGGTAGACGGTGGGGTGGTGTACGCACCAATCTTGGCCTCTTCGATGGCAATGGCCAGGAACTTCTCGTCAATCTCACGCTGCGACAGGCCGCTCAGTTCAGACATGGTAGTATCGTTTAATCTTGGTGTAAGAATAACAAGAAGAGACGGGATCGGAGGTTTATAAATTCGTTTGCCTTGCGCTCGAATTCGGCGGTAGGGCGCATATCGCAGCACAACCCGCGGCGGCTAGCACGACCCGCGGGCGTCGGTCTTGGCCACCAAAATAACGCCAATAAGCCGCTACCAAAAAGAAGGCGAGGTTATCGCGATCAAGGAGGATACAGAAGGTTTGCTTAAAAAAAAGTATTGAGACAGGAAAAAATGGACGACACCGGAATTGAACCGGGGACCTCTCACATGCTAAGCGAGTGTGATAACCAACTACACCAGACGCCCAATTTTCTGATTTGTGACAAATCACAACTCTTAATGTATAAAACATACAGGGTATATCAGCAAGTACATGTTCTCTTACACTTTAGGAAGACATACATGATCTTGTCACAAACTATAACGCCAGTCTTGCGGGCAAGACTTGCAACAAGAAGTTTTACAATCAGGTTCTCTCAAGCGTCGAGTTATTTTTATCTTCATTTCTATATTTGTTCATATATTTCGAAAGTACATAAATAGGCCTTGAAATCCCTGGATTTGAGAGGGCATCAAAAAACATCCTTTTCTTCTCTTCATCTACTTAGCGAAATGGTCTCTCTGGATTAAAGGCTTCCTTTATATTCGGTTTGGCTTACTTCTTCTTCTCTTTCAGTTACCTGGGGTTCTATTCTATCTATTACGTTACTATCTTATTGTGTGTGTGTGTGTGTGTGTTCTTCTATTCAGCGATTATTATTATTTGAGATTGTGATCCCTCAATTCAGCGTGCTCAGTAAGTATCCCCAAACAACCTCAGAGAGACCAATTCCTAACATGATTTGTAAGAGTTCGACCCGGAGTCGGTCCCGTAGGGAACCGACGAGGGCCGAGCTCGAAGACGGGGACGAAGTAGACGAGTGAGCAAGTAGACGAGGCGAGGAGACAAGTAAAGTAATTCAATAAAATAATATATTCAAGACAAACGAAGGTGCTAGTCGAGTCTGAGGAAAGTAACTGGCCCAGAAAAGAAAACTAAAACTAAAAAAGAAAAAGATATAAAAATAAGAAAGATGATTGAACTGGTCTCAGGGCAAGGGAAAGCTCCATGATAATGAATCAGTGAACATGAGAAATAATCTTGTAGACTTCGTCAACAAGATAGCTAAGCTCGACAAGTCAATAAAGAAATAATCTAGTGACGACGAACATCTCAGGACTGGATTCAAGAAGGACAAGACAATCTGTGTACGTGACCATATAAAAAATCAGGCTCAGGCCTGATTTCTTACATGATTTTTATAAAATGTGGTTTATACTGATCTCAAACATCACGTGCTGTGTTAAGCTAAAGTAATTAACAACTTTTAGCGTAAATTTGATGTCAACGTTATAATTTAATTAGCAATGAATATTTTTATTAATTTTAAAATGTGCTAGTAATGTGGTGTAAGTTAAAACTTGAAAAGCTTGTAGACCGACTGAGTCCACTGTAAGTTCTGGTCTTTGGCAAGGTTTGGTGAAAAATGATCCAGTTTGAGATCATTAAAGGTTATGATAGTGCTATAGATCTAGTGATAATAGTTTTATTAATGGAAATCATTTAAGAAGTTTGTTTTATGATATTGTGATACTGGGAGCTTGAAGAATTAAAAAAAAAGATGTTGGTGATAGTAAAATAAATCGATCAAGATCTAACATAAGACGCAATATCTTAAACATGATGCAAGCAAAAAAAAAAAAAAAAAAAAAAAAACAGAGGCAATCAAAACCTAGTTTAACAACGGATTTGAACATTTTCCAATCGTGAATTTCCTGTGACTACTTTCTTGGCTAGTTACCCAGCTTTAACTTTTGTTTCATTATATTCCACAACTGCAACTCAACTTCTCAACTCCTCCTTTGCTTTTTCCTTGACCACAAATAAGCTTTTATAATGCTTTGAAAACGTGGTCTATTTTATTGCTAATTTGGGTACAGTTGCGAAACTACCGGCAACTAGACTGTCCATGCCAATTCAATTGCAGCACTTTTATTTTTTTCAACATGGCGCAGATACCATCAAAGCCCAGTCTAGAGCTCCATATAATTTAGTGCAGACGGCGCAGATACCATCAACACCCAGGATAGTAATTCGTATGATTTATTGCAGATGGCGCAGATACCATCAAAATCCATATAGTTTAGTGCAGGTCATTCACGTTTATATCAATACCCAGTTACCGCTTGCTTTGGAGGTTCTCGGACTGCAGCTTGCTCTCTCGGTCCAAGTAAGGCCGTTCGCCAATGCCCACCGTGCGCACACCGATTCTCTTATCCTTGTACAAGTAGTCCACCGTGGCCGTGTGCGTGGTGCTACGGTTATCCCAAATGGCAACGTCATTCTTTTCCCATTTGAACCGGACTTGAATGTCGTGCGAGTTGGTTAGCGTGGCGTGGAAGAACTCGAGCAGGAGGTCGCTTTCAATGGGCGAGAGCTCGTTGATTCGGATAATGTGCCGGCCGCCGGCAAAGAGCGTCTTCCAGCCCGTGACGGGGTTGGTGCGGACCAAGGGGTGCTGCGCGGTAAACACGTCGCCCTCGTTCTCGGGCGCCCCGCGTGTGTCCGAGTACACCGTGAAGGACTTTTTCTCGCCCAGCTTTTGGAACGAGTCCTCACGGTAGGTTCCCGTCAAGGTCTCGAGGAAGGCGCGAAAGCTGGGGCTGAACTTTTCGAGGAGCGCGTGGCCGTTGGCCCACAGCGTGTCACCTCCCGTGGGTGGCAGCTGCGTGACCTTGAGCGACGTGTAGTCTGCGGGGACAGGCTCAAAGGTAATATCCGAGTGCCACCCAGAAGACCCCTGGTCACGGTGCGGGCCAACGACAACGTACTCGCGGCCAATGTCACTGGCAATGAACGAGACCTCGGGGTCGATCAGGCCGGTCTTGGGGACAATGACGCCGCCCGCAGGACCGATTGGGTGGATGTGGATGCCCGAGGTAGCCGGCTTGCCAGTGAGCTTGCCCAGCCTGTCGACAAAGTGTTTCTGCTCTTCAATGGTGACGTTTTGGTTCTTGAAGAAGACGACGCCGCGCTGGGAGATGGTGATGGCCACGTCGCGCAGCAGGTCGTCGTCTTTCAAAAGGTCAGAGATTTGCACCTCCTGGCTGTACTGCGTGCCAAGAAAGGGCGTGCTGTCGGTTTTGTACTGTCCGTACTTGGTCTCGAGCGCGCCCGACAGCTTGAGCGGGGGCTGGCGGTTCTCGGGGGCAATGTACGACGGGCCCTCGTTGATCTTTTCAGCGTAGGGCGAGGGGCCCGTCTTGGGGTTGAGCTGCTTGGGGAAGACGGACTCGTCAATAAGAGCAAACTTGAGTTCTTGTACTGCGGGCATGGTGAGGTGAGGTGGAAGTGGAGATGGAGGTGGTTGATCAGATGAGTTTGAACGAGGGAACTGGCGGGTATTTATACTTGGCCATCAGCACTCGCTCCACAGGTTGTGGCTTGCCAGTGCAGCTGCGTATTTGTAATTGCCATCAGAGCTGTTGAGCGGGTGAGTTGGCCATGTTGCGTGTGAATTTCTTGTGAATTTCAGTCGAGGTGGAGGTTTGCGAGTGGATTCGTCCCAAGCACGCCATGCGTCACAAGTATTAAATTGACGCCAGCGAGAGTGGCAGTGGGCAGAGGCAGTGGCGTTATCGCAGCTGAGATCTCGACAACAAACACGAGAGACTCGGTCAAGGCCTTCTTCTTGTTTTTGATGGCAAGTGAGGTTAAGGCTATTCACGGGTTGTCTGGTTGATTGAAGTTGTTGGCGTGGGTGGCACAGAACAATCAACCGACTCAACCTAACTAGCCTACTACACAAGACCAAAGGCAAGCCATCTCGACTTGAAGTTGATACCTGACATTATGAATCAAGCAGCTCAAATACATACGCACACGCCACCCGCCACACCCCGTGCAATCACAAGTTCTCGCCTGGTTCTGTTGACAGCTTGCTGGCCTGTACTTGGTTCAACCACACCTACACCTACAACCTACATTCTCGGTCCTAGCAAACTGCACCAAACAAATGTCAATCAAGAATTAAACCATGCTGTTCGTGTGGCCGTGGGCAGTAGCAGTGGTGGCCCGTCCAGTTGGCTGGCAAGAGTGGGCCAGCAGTACTTTGCCACGGCCCATGAACAACCGCCAACTCAGTAGTACAACACACCCATTGCTTGTATTCAAGGCCTTGACGATGTACCAACCACGACTGCAATTCCAATACACTCGACCTTCGTTCTCAATACTAGAATTCGATCCAGGCTGGTTTTTCAAACGGGGTCCAAAAAGCTGGCGTGAAAGCAGCCATGGCTGGATATCAATATCTCCTACCATGAACTCGGCTTATTATACCCCACAACACCCCAAAAATCAGTTCACTTTTCCTCAAGTCCATCAGCTTTTTCAAGCAAAGAAAGATAAAACTAATAAATAAATAAAAATGTATTTGCTCAATCAAAAAAAAATCTAGAAATTAACAAGAGTCAAACCAGCGCACAATAATACCAAATAACAAAACAAAATCAAATGATATTCAGCTTTTGTTTCTCACAATAAATAAAAAAAAAAAAAAATTAAAATAAAAAACATGAAACACAAATCGACAACAGGTTCATTACAAATAAAAAGGACTTAGAAAGCCTTAATGACAGGGTACATGTTCTCACTGGTCTCCGTCTCAGTCTCAGACTCGGAGTCAGCGGCGGCGCTGGCAGCCATGGACTGTTCCACAAGCAGCTTGGAAATGACGGCTTGCACACGGCGAATGACTTCGGCGTGTCTGTCAACGTCGGTGGGGGTATCCTTGGCGAGGTCAAGGCCGCCGAGCTTGTCGGCCAAATCGTCGGCATTAGACTTGGTAGGCTTGCCAGACTCGGTGGACTCGCTACGCTCGTCCTGCTCGTCCTTCTCGTCCTCCTTGGCACTGCGCTGGTTCACGCCCAAACCGTACCGCCGACTGCTATCCCAGTCGTACCTCGACGCCAAGCCCGGCAACCGCGCCGACGCATAGTTCGTGTTCCCGGCCCCGGCCGCCAGCGGCTCCAAACTCGGGTAGACACTGAGGTCCTGGTCAAGCAGCGGCGGCAGGCCCAACGGGTCGTACTCGTGTGACGGCGGTTGCTGTGTAGTCGGTGTGTGGGAAACACCGGGGAGTGTTGCGCTGAGCTGGTTGAAAAACTGCTCAGCGTCAACGAGCTCCTGGTGCGTGCGGAAACCGGGCATTTGCCGCAGTGGCTCGGCAGTGTCGTACTCGTTGAGATGTGTTGGTTGGGGTACTGGTGCAGGTGCAGGTGCGGGTGGGTGCAAAGGTGCATACCGCTGCTGGGGGAAGGGAGCTTGGCTGTTGATTCCGACAAGCTGCTCGATAGCGCTCAGCCGGGCGGCAAAGTCTGTCGTGTACTCGGGCGCTACACGCTGGCGTTTAATGTCTTCAAAGAGGTCGAGCGCAGCGCTGTAGCCACGCTTGCGGCTTGTAGGGGCACCGCCCATTAATCCAGCGTCAAAGGGCTGCTGCATGACGGGCTGGGTATGACGAGCCTGTCTCTGTTTGTACTCATCCCGTGGACTGGGCTCTGCGGCCTCGCCGTGCGTCTTGACGTGCTTCTTGAGATCCTGTGGCCGCTTGAACCGCTTGGGGCAGTACCCGCAGGTATAGGGCTTGAGCGGGATGTGCACGCGAATGTGCGAGGTAATGTGGTCGCGCTTGACGGTCTGCACGCGGCAGTTGTCCCACCGGCACGTCAGCGACAGGTTGTTGGTGCTCTTGCGGCCAACGTGGGCGTCGCACAGGTGGTCGTACAAAGTCTCGGCAGAAGTAAAGTGCTGGTCGCAGCCCTGCCACTTGCACTCGAGCTGCTCGCCGGAAGAAGGCGACTCGGGCGACAGAGGGGCGGGCACGACGACCGCTGCGGCCTTGGGCGAAGGTGTGAGGTCGTCCGAGGCCGTGGGCGAGGGCAGGACTGTGAACGGGGCGGTTGCAGGCGGGACCTGGATAGCCTGCGCGGCTGTGGTGGTCGTCGTCGTGGTCGTCGTCGTGGTGGTCGTTGCTAGCGGGTCGTAGAAGCCCAGGTCTGACTCTGGCTTGGAGTAGTACTGGAAGGACATGGTGTACGGTGTTGCTGGCGTTGCTGGTGTTTGGGGAAGAGAAAAAGCTCCGAGGTTGCGGGCCCGGCGTGGTTTAAATAGCTCGCGGCGGAATGGGCTGTGAAGGCAAAAGTCTTGGCGGGACCTGGGCTTCTTGGCAGAGTTTTTAAAGATTACGTAAACTCAAGAAAAAACGATTACAAATCATTACAAATAAAGACATAAGCACAGTGGCATTAAATTACATAATACAAACTAGGCAGGCTTATTTCTTGGCAGCCTTCTGGGCAGACTTGGTGACCTTGCCGGCCTTGTCGTCCTTCTCGACGGACTTGATGACACCGACGGCAACGGTCTGTCTCATGTCACGGACGGCGAAACGACCAAGGGGAGGGTACTCAGTGAAGGACTCGACGCACATAGGCTTGGAGGGAACCATCTTGACAATGGCGGCATCACCAGCCTTGACAAACTTGGGAGAGTCCTCAGTCTTCTTACCGGTACGACGGTCAATCTTCTCAACAAGAGTGTCGAACTTGCAAGCAATGTGAGCAGTGTGGCAATCAAGAACGGGACTGTATCCAGCAGCAATCTGACCAGGGTGGTTGAAGATAATGACCTGGGCGTTGAAGGAAGAGCAGCCCTTGGGAGGGTCGTTCTTGGAGTCACCGCAGACGTTACCACGGCGGATATCCTTGACGGAGACGTTCTTGACGTTGAAACCAACGTTGTCACCGGGGACACCCTCGACGAGCTGCTCGTGGTGCATCTCGACGGACTTGACTTCAGTGGTGACACCAGCGGGGGCAAAGGTGACAACCATACCGGCCTTGATGACACCGGTCTCGACACGACCGACGGGCACAGTTCCGATACCACCGATCTTGTAGACGTCCTGGAGGGGAAGACGGAGGGGCTTGTCAGAAGGTCTGACAGGGGGCTCAATAGAGTCAATAGCCTCAAGAAGAGTCTTACCCTTGGAGGCACCAGCCTTGGTCTCCTTGGACCAACCCTTGTACCAGGGGCAGTTGGTGGAAGCCTCAATCATGTTGTCACCGTTCCAGCCAGAGATGGGGACGAAAGCAACAGTCTTGGGGTTGTAACCAACCTTCTTGATGAAGTTAGAGGTCTCCTTGATGATCTCGTTGAAACGGTCCTCGGACCACTTGACGGAGTCCATCTTGTTGACGGCAACAATGAGCTGCTTAACACCGAGGGTGAAAGCAAGGAGGGCGTGCTCACGGGTCTGACCGTCCTTGGAGATACCAGCCTCAAACTCACCAACACCACCGGCGATAATGAGAATGGCGCAGTCAGCCTGGGAGGTACCGGTAATCATGTTCTTGATGAAATCACGGTGACCGGGGGCGTCAATGACGGTGACGTAGTACTTGGGGGTCTCAAACTTCCAGAGAGCAATGTCAATGGTGATACCACGCTCACGCTCGGCCTTAAGCTTGTCAAGGACCCAAGCGTACTTGAAGGAACCCTTACCGAGCTCGGCAGCCTCCTTCTCGAACTTCTCAATGGTTCTCTTGTCGATACCACCGCACTTGTAAATCAAGTGACCGGTGGTGGTGGACTTACCGGAATCGACGTGACCGATGACGACGAGGTTAATGTGAGTCTTTTCCTTTCCCATTGTGAATAGAGTTGTTTAGTTTTCTCAGATAGAATGCAAAGATTTCTGGTGTGAGCGACAAGGAAAAGAAAAAAAAAGAAGAAGAAAAAAGTTCAAAAAAGAGCGGGAAATTTGGCTGTTTATATGGACAACCGGCCAGACTGGCCTTCTGTGGCAGCAGCAAGGATAAAAAAAAAAAATAAAAAATAAAAAAAAAAAAAAATTTTCAGTTACCCGGCGCGCCCAAAAGGGAAGGTGGTGGCAGCCACAGCGGGAGCGCTGGGTACGGCACACATTGTAGTCCAATTTAGCCCTGTTAGTCATTGCTTAGTCACGCCGTTGGCAGAAGAAACCCCGTGGAAAAAG
Source organism: Geotrichum cucujoidarum (assembly GCA_030566025.1). Classification (NCBI taxonomy): domain Eukaryota; kingdom Fungi; phylum Ascomycota; class Dipodascomycetes; order Dipodascales; family Dipodascaceae; genus Geotrichum; species Geotrichum cucujoidarum. The sequence goes on from JAJMHN010000157.1 coordinate 9,767, forward strand.
TGGCAAATTGGAAAAAAAAAAAAAAGCAAATAAAAGCAGTCACATTGGGATTTAGGGCAGATGCGCAGGGTACCCAAATAACCAAATAACCCCAACTGGAAATTGAACAAGAAACAAGGCAAGCCATGAACAGCAGCCATGAACAGCAGCCATTGACAATTTGACAGGCAAGTGAGGTGGTCAATGGGTCAATTGAGTCACGGGACTAAGGCCAGTGACAGACAACAACGTTCTTAAGCAACTAGTAGGGCTAGTCAAAAGGCCAAGGGCAAGGCCAAGGGCGAGGCCAAGGGCGAGGCCAAGGGCGAGATTGGGAAAAATTTAATTACTAAATTAGTAAGCAATAAATATCATTAGTCATCATTATTAATGATTAGGTAAAATTACACATAAATATTAGCTACTCATTGATTACATATTTTATTAACTTCTATTACCAAATATTTAGTCATCTGCTGACAAATGATTAACAATCCATTGCCTCATCAAACAACGCCTTTCTAAGTATTATTATGGCCTGTAATTTCCCACTACAACAAAACCAGCCCCAACGACGACGGATACAACAACAACAAACCAACCATCAACAACCAGCCAACCAAGTAGTACTTAAATGGCCCAGCTGCCCCAGACCCCACCACACGTCCCGGACGACCCGCCCTGCACGGCGCACTCCCACGCCTCCGGCAACTTCTTCGACCTCTCGCCCCTCGTGCGCGCCTACCCGGCCGACACCGCCGACTGGGCCGTGCGCGGGCACGATTATCCGGCGAATTTCACGCTCAATGTCTGTGCGCCGTTGCTCCAGCCGCTGCCGCAGGCGCTCTTGCAGGCGCAGTACCCGAACGTCTCGGCGGCAGCGCATTTTGCGGACGGCAGGGGTGTCGTGCCCATTGGCACCGCGAGCGCCAAACCAAAGTTCCGCGGCAGGTCGCTTGTCCTCGAGTATACCGGCGGCGCGCCCTGCCTGCTCCCCGATGGCACCGACACGGGACTTACCGCCAGCACCCTCATCTCGTTCAAGTGCGCGCACGCGGACGGGCCCGGCGGCGTCGCCTTTGTCGGATCCCTCGACAACTGCACGTACTTTTTCGAGGCCCGCACCCTCCACGCCTGCCCCGCCGTTGACCGCTCCCAGGGCACCCACCCGGCCACCGTCTTTGTCGGTATATTGTTGGTGGCCGTGGGTGTTTACATGGTCGCGGCCATGATGATGCACCCGGGCCTCGCGTGGAAACGCGTGCGCAGCGGCGTCGCCTCCCGCCTGCGCGGACTCGAAAAGGGCGGCGAGTTGGTCTAAGCCTGGCCCCGACAATGGCCGCCAGGCCAGGCGGGTCCTGGTCGACGCACCAACATTGCATTCATTTTCTCTTTTGCCATTTTATTTATATCTAGACAAACTAATCAGTGAGCATTCAAACAAACCGAGGTTGTTAGAGGTATAAATCAGTCAATGGTCTAGGTCACTGGTTGCCTCTTTGCACATGAGACTTGGACTTGGGTTCTAGTCCTGTGTCATATCTACTAGTATGGAATATGAACGGCCGCTAGTAACGTAGAAACCGGTTGCTTAAAGAAGTACAAGGACTGTATTGTAGTTGATGACGACGAGAACTGCAACCTTGGTCTGTATCAACTCGCCGTTCCTGAACCTGGATGGGAAATCTACATACCGGTAGGCCAGCGGATCTACCGGTGGTATGCCGCGGTACCACGTGACTACACCAAGTCAACTAACCTGCGAACCGATTGAGTTTACAAAGCCAATGGGGCCAACTCACTAAATCGCGCCAAACAGTGGTTTCCCAGTCGTCGCCTTGGTGTCTGAAGAAGGCTTTCCTGCGTTTAGTGAATAGGGCACCTTGGTTTGGTGAACCCTGCGTGAAGGCTGGGACTTGCTGGTAGACGACCCAGACCGACCACAAGGGTCCAAATGAAAGCCAACCCAGCCTCCAAATAAACAAGAACAAAACTTTGAAATATCAATTGAATAAACTAAATAAGTACAATAAAATGAATACAAACAACAAAACAGTCAAAAAAAAAAAAAAAAAAAACAATGCAATAAATAAAGACCCATTGGGTAAAAGCGTTTTAGTAAACCCCAGTAAAATCAATCTCATTCTTATTGCCGCAAGTACACTCGCCCCGTGCCCTCATTCCACACTTGCACGCCCCGTTTCCTTCAACAGCAGCAACGACGGCGGCGTTTTCAGCGAGTGAGCGGGAGCAGGTGCACTGGCGGGCGGGGCGGTCGCCACACGAGCAGCGGGCTTGCTGGGCGCACGCGCAGATGGAACTGTTGGGTGTGCAGCAGGAAGTGACCATTGTGTGTGTGTGTGTTAGTTTGGAAGTGGTGGTGAAGTGGATTGGTAGTGCTATTTCAAGTAGGAATGCTGGATTGAACGAGACTCTACAGAACTTTGCCTGTATTTATATTCTGTCTTTAAAGACGGTTTCTAAATTTCGTGTTTGGACTTTGTATGAAGTTTGTAATCCACGGCCGGCTATTGGCCATTAACAAATCTAATTTCAGCCAATCAAAATACGTGCTTACTCTTGCAACTTACAACCAATCAAAATCTACAAATCCAATTCGAGACAATGTCAGCAACAATTGCCAACTGGTCAGCAAGTTTAATTAAAGAAATTCATTTTTATTAACATTACACCATCACCATTAAAGTACACTTGACTCGCGTACACTAGTTGCATCATCCTCCAGATAAAACCCTCTTTTGTAATGTATTATTCTACTGCGCCATGAAACTGTTGAGCCCCGACAGCTCGTTGTGGTCCGCCAACAGCGCCTCCCAGTCCTTGGTCCCGTTGAACAGGTTCGACAGGCTCAGCCGCCGGGCGTTGAGGTCGCCTTCCTCGTCGCCCTCGTCGCCCTCAGTCTCCTGCGGCGGTGGCGGCGGCGCGCTGGGCCGGGCAGGTTGTGCGGGCGACGGCGCGTCGGCAAGTGCGTCCCCGCCGTACTGCCCGTTCCATTCAAACCCGCTAGCACCATTTGCCCCGTTCCACGTGCTGCTATTGGTATTGGCACTAGTTCCTTCGTAGGAGTCAGACCCCTGCTGTTGTTGCAGCATGTACGGCGGCAGGAACCGACCAAATAGCTGCGTATCGACCTGGTCCATGATACCTGGCACGTACAGCTGTGGGGACTCGGTCTTGCGTGCGCCGTCGGTACTAACGGAACCGGTAATGTTGAGCAAGTCCGCGGCGGCAGTGTTGCCCGTCATGGTCGAACTCGATTTACTGCTAGCGCCAATATCGTTGCTGAGGTAAGAGAACCCATTAGCCGAGTCGGCAGCGGCAGTGGCAGTAACACCAAACGACGACGACGTCGACGTTGGCAGCGGGCCAGAGGGCAAGACGTGTTTGTGGCGCTTGGCCGGCGGCGACATGGGCGAGCTCTTGCTTTTGGCGTCGAGAATCTCCGACGCCGGCGTGCTCGGGTACCGGTGGTGTTGCGACGCCGATGAGATGGACGACCTGCGCGGCGGGTTTGGCGACGGCTGCTGGTGCTGAGGTTGTGGCGGCGGCGGCATTTTGGCGGTGCGCCGGTTGAGTTGCTCAAAAAGAGTGTTGAGCAGGTTGTATGTACGCGACGCACTCATGCTCGAGTCCTTGAGCGACGTCAGCGCGTTCTTGCCGAGCTCGGCGTCGCGGCGGATCTCGACGGCCTCGCTGTCGAGCGGGTTCTCGTGCACGTAAAAGACGAGGCACGCGACGCTAAAGAAAATGGTGTAAATGCTAAACCAGTAGGCACCATTGAGCAGCTTTTGGCTCGTTAGCTCGTGGGCAAGGTACATGGCGCGCCGCGACACGCCAATACAGTTGAGCGCAGAGACCCGCGCCTTTTCGTCGCCTGTAAATTTCGGGCTGCAGTAGTGGATGAACGGGCGGTAGAGCACGATTTGCACGTGGCACAGCGCGAGGTTGAGCAGCCGGTTGGCCTTGAGGTACTGAGCGGGAGGGTTGGCGCCCGGTTTGAGCTCGGGTGGTAGCGAGTGCAGCCACTCGCGGATCTCGGCCTCCATTTTGTTGACGTTGGCGTGTGTAGCATTGTAGAGTGTTGAGCTTGCCATTTTCTTTTCTTGCTCGTCTTGCTTGACGGGGTAAATGTGTTTCATGATATGCGACAAAATGGTGATGAGCCGGGTATGTGCATTGGCAATACCCGCAGAGGACAACTTGCCTTCCTTTTGTGGGAAATAAGCGTCCTCGGTAATGTTTTCGTCGTCAATCTCGTCAGGCAGTTCCTGGTCAAAATCGTTTTCTGAAGTTGACCTTGGCAAACCCAACATGGCGTTGACGTAAATGTCCATTTTGCGAATGGTCCAAAACAGGCGTTTACGCGTCTCGAGTTCAATGGGGTTGAAGTTGTATGCGACTTTACGGTGTAGGCCGGCACGCAGCGCGCTTCTGAGCGCAACACCGATATACGAGTAGCATGTCGACAGGCGGGCAGAGCACTGCAGAAAGATAATCATCATGACAATGCTTTGAATGGCATAGGTGTCGCGGGCGTCGGCAATGTCGATAAGTTTGCGGGCGGCAACAAAATACTTGTATCCTTCACTCGCGTCCTTGAATCCAAGCTTTTCGCACTTGTCCATGGAGAAAAGCACGCCAACGGCCATGACAGAGTACACAAGAGGCAAGATTTTGTACTGTTTGTTTGTATAATCGTCCGGGTCGGTTTCGTAGAGCAGGTCCAAGTCGCGGATAAAGGACGGGCGGTGGTAAAAGCGAAAGAGCACACAGGCATTATCCCAAACGGCCTCAATGAGCTCTGAGGCAACGTGTTTTGGGGGCAGAATAATTTTGATTTCGCGGCCGTTGAGCGAGGTGTTGTCCATGGGTGAGGCAGATGCTGGCGAGTAGTGGGTCTGCTCGCTGCCCTTGGGGAGCCCCGTCTCCTCGTCGATTTCGTTATTGCCGCCCTTGAGCGCCAGCAGCGAGGAGACGCCCTTGGCGGCCAGTTTGACGGCAGAGAGAGGTGTAGACCCTGCCAGCGCAGGGTCGTCCTTGCGGGCCTTGTGTACGGTCTCCAAAAAGGTCTGAATGTCAAAACTCGGGTTGAAAACGTCGACGCCAGGGAGAATGGACTCGAGGACGAGCTCTGCGCACTTGAGCTTGCTTTCGACGCGCCGAATGTCGGGGATGCGCTTGCGGTTCGACGGCTGGTCGTACGTGCATTCTAAAAGGTGTTAGCAGGGACTCGTAACGGAGGAGTTACTGGTTCTTACCATAGGAGTAGACTGTGCAGTGGATGCAGGGCTGCTGGCCGTCGCACTTGACTTTCTTCTTGCGGCCTAGAGAGTTAGCAGGGCTTGGACGCAGTGGCACAGGAGCACTCACACTCGTCGCAGGCACGCGTGACGCGCTTGCGCTTCTTGACGATGCCGCTGGGCTGGGGGGTGTTCATGGCGCGGGCGGGCGGGCAGGGCTGGTGGTGAAGAGAAACCAGTGGGAGCAAAGATTTTTAGTGGGGCAGGACAAAAGGAGCAAGCCCAGGGAGCGTGAACGGCGGCGTGAGTGTTTTAATACAAGTGTAAAGGACTCGGGTCGGTGCCAGGGTCTTGGGTCGGTGGCCGGGTCTCGGTTCTTGGTGGTCGGTGCTCGGGTGCGTCTGGCGGTGGTGGCTTTGGACGAGCGGGAACTTTGGCGCTCGCGTAAGTTGCGTAAGTTTGTGCGCAAGCTGCTTATTTTGCGTACTATCTGTGTACTGAAAGGTATGAAGAGTCACGCGACAGCTGGGCAAGCCGTGCGTGATTTTGATTGGCCCAGATCTGATTGGGTGGCGTCACAAGAAATTGGGCAATTTTTGTTGTGTCAGTGGATCTGTGCACCCGCGTCACGTGATGGAACAGCAAACGAAACACAGGAGAGACAACTGACACAGTCATGTGACATGTCATGTGACACAGTCATGTGACACAGTCATGTGACGTGTCATGTGAAAAGTCATGTGAAAAGTCATGTGATTGTTTGTTCAATCAAAAGCATTCACGTGACATAGTCACATGATGTATCACATGATGTATCACATGATGTATCACATGATGTATCACATGATGTATCACATGACTGAAGATTCTTCTCTCCCATCCAGCCTGATCCAGGCTCTTCTCTCAAACAACCAAGCTCACCATGCTCAACACCCGCGTGATCCAGCCGACGCTGAAAAAGTCGTTTGCGCGGCGGCATGTCCAGAACTACGACCTGTGCAAGGCCGCCGTCGACAAGCTGGGTCTGGCCGACTACTACCGCGGCAAGAACACCACCCTCATTGACGCCTACCCGGGCGCGGGCGTGTGGTCAGCGGCGCTCAACGAGGCCGTGCAACCTAAAAAGCATGTGCTGCTGGAGCCCGTAGTGACGCTCAACAAGTACCTGCGGCCGCTGGTCCCAGAGTTGGACAGCGTGACGCTGCGCAGCGAGGACCCGTTCCGCTGGCGCACGTTCACTGAGCTTGCCGACGCAGGTGTGTACACGCCCATCAACTACCCGCGGGACCAGCCGGGTGTCAACCCGCACCTCTTGTACACGGCAAATCTGACGAGCACGCAGGGCGAGCAGCTGTGCGTGCAGTACCTCAACTGCATGCTCAACCGCAACTGGCTGCAGCGGTACGGCCGCGTGCGCCTGCTGCTGTGGGTGCGCCAGTCGACGGCCATCAAGGTGCTGGGCCTCGTGGGCTCGAAACAGCGCCAGCGCGTCAGCGTCCAGTCCCAGGCCTGTGCCGTGTCCACCGTCGCTATTGCCCCCGAGGACCACCCCATCCCCGGGTTCGACACTCTTGTTACCTGCAAACCGAGCGACTGGTTCCTCGAGCGCGGCTCCATTTCGGGCCAGGTCGTGCTGCTACAAATGGACCCGGCGCCCAACACCATTGAGCACGTCGACGCCTTTGAGTACGTCATCCGCTCGCTGTTTGTGCTGCGCCAGCGCCCGCTCATCGAGGCCCTCGGCAACCTCGGCCCCGGCGCCCCGCAGGACCTGGCGCCGCGCCTGGCCCCCGAGATCCTGACAAAGACGCCAGCGGACATGTCCATGGACGAGATCTACGCCGTCGTCGAGGCGTTTGCCAAGTGGCCGTTCAAGCCAGACATTCTGCACGACTTTTACGAGGAGTATGACGCTGTCCCGCAGACCCACGTGTAATTTAACGTAACCACGTAACCACTGTACATAGAATAATAACCGTCCTTCCAAGTCTTTCTCTTGTCCTGTCCTGTCCTGTCCTGTCTTGATTTCCAAGTCCCAAGGTGTAAGTTCCAAGTCCCAAGTCTTAAGTCTTAAGTCGTAAGTCTCAAGTTCCAAGTCCCAAGTCCCAAGGTCTAAGCTCTAAGTTCTAAGTCTATGCGGGGTAATGGCCCTAGCCCTGGCATTTACGCCGGCGTTGGCAGGGACCTTGGAGCGATGCCGACCGGGCCTCTGCTGGAGAGACCCGAACCCCGGCCAACTCTTCCTTCTCCCTTCTCCAGCACCTCAGGATCTAGACTATCGCACCATGGCCACCGTCAGCCCCAAAGAAGACCCCGACGCTGCAGACGTGCTCAAGCGCAGCGGCTCCGTCGACGGGTCGGCGCCCTCAGACCAGGTCAACGGGAGCACTCTAGGCACCGCTGGCAACAGCAGCTCGGGCGCCTCCAGCAACACCGCCGCCGACAAGAAAAAACCCGTCGTTGCGTGCATCGGGTGCCGCCGCAAAAAGATCAAGTGCTCGTCCACGCGCCCGGCGTGCACCAACTGCCTCCGCCTCAACGTCCACTGCTCCTACCCCGTCGTCCGCAACCGCGGCTCGCGCTTTGGCTACATGGAGATGCTCAATCGCCGCATGCAGCACCTCGAAAAGTACATCAACTGCGTCACAAACCCGGACTACAGGCCGCAGTTTGTCGCCATTCACCAGAAAATGAACACCAAGAACGTCCTGTCGAGCGACCAGGGCGCTGCCGCTGCTGCTGCTGTAGCTGCTGCGTCGGGTGGAGGGGGCAACACGCGAGGAACCGTTGACAGCGGCTATGTCAACATCCGGTCCTCGCTGGCTGTTGAGAATGTCATTGCCAGACCTGTTGTCCAGCCCCAGGCTCCAACCAAGGCCACAGACAAGGGCTTACCACCTGTAGACGTGATTGTGCACCTGGCGCAATTGTACTTTCGCAACGTTCATGGCCAGACATACAGCTTTCTGCACATGCCCACGTTCATTCCCCGGATCAAGCAGGGCAAGGCCAACACTACCTTGCTGCTGGCACTTTGTGGACTCATGGCACGGTACTCGCGCCACCCGTCGCTCGTGTGCGAGGTGCCCTGGCAGGCCGGCGAAAAGTTCATTGACGCCGCCCGCAACGACCTCGCCGCCGAGTTTGACGACCCGACCCTCGAGACCGTGCAAGCCCTCATTTTCATTGTCCAGCACGACTTTTTCCGCCCCAAGGGCAAGCGCGCCATGATTTACGTTTCCCTCGCCATCCGCATGGCCACCACCCTCGAGCTCCACATTGAGCCCCGCGACCCCACCCTCACCTTCCAGCAGCGCGAGGAGCGCCGCCGCACCTACTGGTCCCTGCTGTCTCTTGATCGCCTCGCCCACTCGGGCCCCCACTGGCAGGTCCACCTCCGCACAGACACCTTGCGCATCCAAATGGCCTGCCCAGACTATTACTACGAAAACAACATTCCTGTAGCCGTGCCCACTCTTGACGGCTCCATGCCCGACCCCATTCCGGGAATGACCGACGCCCCACCTGCAGAGCTCGGCATTTACGCCTACATTATCCTTGCCAGTATTTTATGGTGCGACATTAACAAGTACGCCATGGAAACCTTTGCCAATGAGTCCATTCCGCCATGGCGGCCAGGATCCACCTTTCACAAACTTGAAGCCAGGCTACAGTCCCTGTTCCAAGCCATTCCCAGCCACCTCAACTACTCGCGCGCCAACCTCGCCGCCATGGATACAAACAACCAGGGCACGGCGCTAGTCTACCTCCATTTACTCATGCTCGTGTCGCTCTGTTTCCTGTGCCGCAGCATGTACCCTTATCCCGCCGCCAAACTGCCGTTTTCGTCGCCGCCCTCGAGCTTCTTGTCCAAATGCGCCACCCGCATCACCGCCGCCGCCTCGGCCCAAACCGCCATTCTGTCTGACCTGTTTGCCCTTGACGATTTCACCATGGCGCCCTTTATCGGGTTCACGGTTTTTCAAGTCTCGTCAGTGCACATTGCCAACTCGTTTTCCAAGAACCAGGCAGTGGCCCAGCGTGCCCGCGACGCGCTTGCAATTAATTTGCGGTTCCTCGTTGGCCTGCGTGACTATTTCTACTCTGTGGGCGTTTGGTGCGTTATTTTAAAGGAACGGTACGTTTCCAAGGCAAACCGCGCCGCGCGCGACGCGGGCTCCGAGTCAAACAGTGTCAATGGAGGCCTGGGCGAGTACGTCAAGGGCGCAAGCATCCGTGACAGTATCCGCGACAGCGAGGAAAAACCTGCACAGAGCCGCCAGGGCGAGCATACCGTCGACGGGTTCTCACGGCCGGGAACGCCGCCTATTGCGTATGCCCCCGAAGAGCTCATGGACGTGGCCGCCAACAAGACCCCGAACGGCGACAAGCGGTCAGCCAAAAAGAGCGGCAGTGGTAATGGTACCAATGGCACTGGCGCCAATGGAAGCCGTCACAATGAAGAGACTGAAAACCGCAAAAAGGGCACAGCAACGACCGCTGCTGAACGCACCTGGTCAAAAGCAACCAAATGGCCGCCATCGCCCGTCTCGTCGCCCAGAGTTAGCCGCCAGTCGGCGTCCGGCGTCAGCACCCCGCAGGAGGAAGTGTCTACACCGTCCATGTTTGCCGACATTATCGGCGTAAGGCCAAAACCAGTGGCCAGTTTCAACATTCCCGCGGCTGGACACGAGGGTCCCAACTCGGCTAGAACATTGCCTACGGCAGCTACATCAGCAGCCGCGGCAACAGCGACACCAACGACAGCACCGACGACGGCACCGACTTTGGCCGCCATGGCCGCGCCCGTTTCGACATCTTCGACCCAGCCACCATTGCCTCCCCCTGGCCTTACCAGCGTCGACCAAGACATGGTCATGACCGACGAACCCGAGATCCCCGGGCTGACCACCGACCCCATGGAGATCTTCCTGGACGGCTCCGGCGACTGGCTCAACTCGCTGGCGACGCTCAACAGCATCAGCACGGCGTCGTCGACCGGCACCGTCGACGAGGATGACAATAACTTCTTTAGTGCGTACGGCGAGGGCGGCGATTTCGAGGGCGGCGTCGGTGTGGGCTGGTTCCGCGGCACCCATGTCGCCGACAGCAGGCCCGCCGGGCTCAAAACCGAGGACGGCAGCCAGTTTTACGACGTCGGCGATGCCCAGACCCAGCAACCACAGCAGCCTCAGCAGCAGAACCAGCAGCAGCAAACGCAGGCACAGCAGCAACAGAACGAGGTGCAGAGCATGCTCGAACAGGTCTTTGACGAGGTCCGCCGCGACGACCTCGAGCTGCTCAAGTTTGAGTAGCCGCAGACATGAGTGTCAGAGGGACAAGAAAACAGTGTAATGGACCATGGAAAGGTCGTGTATTTATAGGTAATTTAATAATGGAATTTTTTTTCAAAAGTAGAAATATTTTTGTATTGTGGGGTACGCGCGGCTGAACGACGCAGGGCAGGCAGGCCCATGCGGCCCGCCTGGACCTTACTCTCACTCCAGCTCGTCCTCGTCCTCATCCTCGTCCAGTGCGACCTGCCACTCCCCGGCCACGTCCCACCTGCTCCCCGGCGCCAGCCCGCTAACGTACTTGACGAACCTTAGCACCCCCGCCGGGTCATCGCGCAGGACCAGGCTGAAGGTGTTCCAGGATGCCGCGGTTGCGAGGACGTCCTCGTCGCCAGAGTTGGCGGATCGATACACCGCCGGGTCGTTGTCGTTGTCGTCGCTGGAGGTGGCTGTGAGGAGGGTGGCCTCGTACCCGCCATAAGCGCCGCCGGCCCACCCCCGCGTCGGCGTCAGCCCCAGCGTCGCCTCCAGCGCGCCCATGCAGGTACCAGCGTCTGTGTCGGCGGTGTTTGAGATCTGGTCACCTCCTGTGGCGAGGGTGTAGTCCAGCGCTGGTCGGAACCGCCGCGCGAGAACACGCGACGCGAGCAGGTCCAGGCTCGTCACGCACCGCAGCCAGGCCGTGAATGCCCGGGAGGAAAACATGCCCGCGAGGTTGTGCAACTGCTTCGCCGCGGGGTCTAAACCGTCGGTGTTGGAGAATGAGGACGGTGAGGGTTTGGACTCTGCAGAGTAGGTGGGCCGCCCGTCGAGGTACATGTACCGCGCCTTGTGTGGCGGGCCCGCCAGTTTCCACCCCACCAGCGCGTCGACCTCTGCCGCCGTCTGTGGAACGCTGTCCATGTCGGCAGAGTCAATAGTTTTGAAAGCCAGCCGCGCGTAGGCGGGGTTCAGAAAGTCCCTGATTTCGAGCTGGCTCTCGGAACAGAAATGGTCAGCAAGCACTGCGATTGAGGCTGGGGTGAGCAGGGCTGGGGTCATGTACTGGGCAAGGTAGGCCGTGTCAGCGGCGGTGAGTTCTGCGGTGGGGTCGGCAATGGGCACAAAGTTGCGTTTGGGGAAATCGTGCTTGGCGACTACGGCGGTCTCGAGCATTTGCAGCGTGCTTCTGGCAGAGCTGTCCACCTCGGGCTCTGGGGAGTAGGTCTGCTCGCCAGGTTGTGGGATGTGGAACCACCCTTGCACGCTCATGCGCTCGCGGTCCACGTACACCTCCTCGACGTCGTGAAACGACACACCCGGCTGCACAACAAAGAACGCAAACTGGTTCCATTTGGGCGGCACGACTTTACACCAGTCGCGCTGGGGGACGTTGGGCTCGACGGTGTCGTAAAGGCGTAATGCGCCGCCCCATTCGGGATACCGCCAGCGCTCGTCCGGGTCCGGCATGTAGAGGATGAACGACACTTTGCGCGACCCAATCACGTCGTCGTGCGTGAGCAGGTGGCACGACTTGTGGTAGACGTTGATGGACAGGTCTTCTTTGACGCCGGAAAGCGGACCGCACCCGGTGACGGAGGAGATGAAGTCGCGGAATTGCTGCGAGTAGAGCGCCTCGCGCAGGTCCCACAGCCAGCTAAACCTCGCGCGGTCGTCAATGCCCAGCCCGGAGAGATTGCGCAGGTCCCCCGACTGGAACAGTTTATAAATGTCTGTCTCCTTTTCCGTGAAATGCAGGTTGTCCATGATCTCGTGGCGCACGCGGCGCAAGAGTGTGTCGTCAAAGAGCGCGGGCAGGCAGCCGTGCTTGTAGGGCTTGCTGCAGGCAATCTCGGCCTGGAGAGCGGCCTCCTTTGCAAACAGGCCGGGGGCAAACACCGTGCGTGACCTCTTGGCAGGTCTTTCTGTATATTCCAAAGTCATTGAAATGTTTTTACAGGGTTTGAGAAGGGTGAAAAATAGGAGGAAAAGTTTTTTAGTTTGAAGTGGTTTGAAAAAATCACGAGATTTCTGGATCTGGCGCGGCTGAGAGATGGCACGGCTAAAGGTGCGGCTGAAAATAAACGGTTTATCACGTGACTAGTTGTATTTACTGATTTCGAATCTCAAAGCCTGTCTCTGGAGTTATTCAACGTCAGCGTCAACGCATTCAAAAAGCTTTGCAGTAATTAGGACTGATTTATTTGATGGTTTGACTAGCAGCGTCTGTTTGGTAAATTATGGTAGTTGGCCAGTGTCTTGACATGGACCGTCCAATTAGCCACCACACAAGGTTTCGCTAGTGAACCAAATACTCGTTGCAGTTCCTGGCTTTAGCAACCTTTTGAATAGCTGTTCTTGATCTGAATGGCAGGTACTAGTAAGTGTTATAAGACAAGCAACTTGCAAAGAATTTGGCTCTAGTTTGGTCTGTTGCTGGACCTGGTCTGCTGTCTTGAGTACTGACTACGAGCTTCATGGTTTCTATGCCTGTTCACCCAACTCCCGCTGCCTGTCTCTGCTCACTCAACACTGCCTTGAATCTCAGCTTTGCCTTGTTTGCCTTGTTTCTTGTTCGTCTCTTTGGCCTGAACCGGCGCTTTGAGCTGCGCTTTGAGCTGAGCCTCCATGACGTGGGCCATGACATGGACCCGTGTTCTAGAACGCTGACTATTTTTAGAGCTGCGCTTTGAGCTGCGCTTTGAGCTGCGCTTTGAGCTGAGCCTCCATGACGTGGGCCATGACATGGACCCGTGTTCTAGAACGCTGACTAATAAATACATACAATATTATATAATAAATTTGTAATCCAATAGTTGCAGGTGCCATGCCGAGATCCAAAATAATGCGCTGTTGCCATGGCAACTGGCCCTAACCCTAATCAAGACCCGTGACTTTTTCTGCCAAGAATGAAGATAACGCCAGCCAAGCCTGTTATGTAATACAGTCGTACTTGACTTACTCAGCTGTCTCGAATCCCATTTCAAGTGTACTCACATCCCAGTAACGGGACACTAATATGTAACTGCCCCTACCTTATTGGCGTTAAAGTTGTCCCACTTCCCAGCCCACAGCCAAACCTTTGAAACCTCCCTAAGCTTCCGAGCCAAGTTCGAATCGACGCTTTCAGGACCTTTTACTACGCTATTACTACGATTATTACTACGAGTATTGGATTACTGCGGTATTGGCCACGGAACGGAACCCAGCAGCGTTCCGAGTAGCCCACGCCTCAGATCACTCGCGTCTCGGGTCCTGGGTCGGGTCCTGGTCGTTTTGCCGTTGTCCACAACATTTCTCTTGTGGTGCCCTGCGTTTGCATACAAAAATTCTCCCTTCCAAACATTTTCCTCCTCCTCCAAACAACTCCACCGTCACCACCGTCACCACCGTCACCCCCCTTCAACATGGCATGGGACCAGCTGTGGATCAATAAACCGCACCTCGCGTACGCCGTCATTGGCGGCTTCACCACCGTCTTCTCGCTCGTCTCGCTCTTTGTCAAGGAAAAGCTCTACATTGGCGAGGCGACCGTGGCCACCATCTTTGGCGTCATTGTCGGCCCCCACTGCCTCGACTGGTTCTCGCCGACCACTTGGGGCAACTCGGACAACATTACCCTCGAAATCTCCCGCATCGTCCTGGTTGTTCAGATCTTTGCCGTCGCCGTCGAACTGCCCAAAAAGTACATGCTCAAGCACTGGCTCTCTGTCACCCTCTTGCTGCTCCCCGTCATGACCTTTGGCTGGCTCATTTCCTCCGTCTTTATTTGGAAGCTTATCCCCTCGCTCCGCTGGATTGAGGCTTTGGTTTTGGCTGCTTGTGTCACCGCCACGGATCCTGTCCTGGCTTCGGCCGTTGTCGGTAAAGGTAAATTCGCCCGCAGAGTCCCCGGCCACTTGCGTAACCTGCTCTCTGCAGAGTCCGGCTGCAACGACGGCATGGCCTTTCCTTTCGCTTACCTCGCTCTCTCCTGCATCCAGCACGCAGGCCACCCAAACACTATTGCCTTTCACTTTATCGTCATTACCTGTCTCTACGAATGCCTCTTTGGCACCATCCTTGGTGCCCTTATTGGCTACGCCGGCCGCCATCTCATCAAGTTTGCCGAAGCGAAAAATCTCATTGATAGAGAATCGTTCCTTGTCTTTTACTTTGTCCTTGCTCTCTTTTGCACGGGCGTGGGATCGGTCATTGGCGTCGATGATTTGCTCGTCGCGTTTGCCGCTGGTGCCGCCTTTTCCTGGGACGGCTGGTTCTCGCGCAAGACTGAAGAGTCGCACGTGTCCAACGTTATCGATTTGCTGCTCAACATGGCGTTCTTTGTCTACTTTGGCGCCATTGTCCCCTGGGACCAGTTCAACGAGGCCTCTTTAGGAATCTCGCCCTGGAAACTCGTCATTATCGCCATTCTCATTATTCTTTTCCGTCGCATCCCCATCATGCTTGCCCTGAAACCAATCATTCCCGATATTCGCACCTGGAGAGAGGCCCTCTTTTGTGGCCACTTTGGACCCATTGGTGTCGGTGCTATTTTCATTTCCATCTTGGCCAGAGCCGAGCTCGAACATGACGAGCCCACGCCGCTCGCTGAGTTGCCTACTCCCGATCATCCAAACTATACAATTGTCGCTTGTATATGGCCCGTCACCACGTTTCTCATTATCGCCTCGATTCTTGTCCATGGCTCCAGTATCGCCGTTTTTACTCTGGGCAAGCATCTCAACAACCTCACCATTACCATGACCTACACCACCAATGGCGAACAGTCTCAGTCTTGGCTCGGCCGTTTACCCCGCATGGACTCTACAAGAACATCTTTTTCATTTACCAAGGGTGAACGCCGTACCAGTACTAGCATTGAGGCTGCTGCCGGTGGCGCCGTCAGTGACGACGAGACCACTGCCAACATTCGTCCTACTACCTCTGCCAAGGTTAAACCCGGTGTGGGCATGACTCGTCGCAACAAGAAGAAGCATCGCAAGCAAGCCAGTGAAGCCCGTTTACCGCCTCAAAATATCCCCATTGACCTCAACGCCGACCGCCGCGCTGAACGTGAGCGTGACACTACCGTTGCCATCGGTGAAAGCAGCACCCCCGAGGGCACTGAGCCTGCTATTGAGGCTTACCAAGAGGGCCATACAGTCGTTGTCGAAGATTCTGAGGGTGAAGTCCTTGACTGTGTTGACACTGACCCTGAAAAGATGATGGAACAAAAGCCACTCAAGGTCAATAAAAAAGTCGAGGATAAAATCCCCAAGTCACAAGACGATCTTCAACGTGAGGGCCGGAAAGTCGTGGCTTACCGTTTGGGCGATGACATTATTGTCGAAAACTTGGAAGGTGAGGTCATTCGCCGGTACAAGATTGCCCCCGGTTCCGACGACTTGCACGCGCAGCCTGCCGCTCCTACCCGCCGCACCAGTGTCATTGATAGAACTCTGGGTTGGGCCGGGTTGGGCCGTCGCCGGCCTTCTACTGACGTTGAGAAGCAAGAGTCTTCTGGACCCTCGGGCACCGACCTTGTCTCCATGCCCACTCAGCATCTTGACAACCGCGAGGAGCGTATTGACGACGACCGCATGAAAAGGTACTTGTCCCAGCTCATTGGCGGCAAGCACCCCAGCGCTCAAAAACCCGCTGTCAAGGACGCTCTTACCCCCGAGGTCTCGCCCACGAGCAAGCCCGTCAAGCCCGTCAAGCTGCGCGTCCCCAGCCCACCTCCTCAACCTGCCGTTGAGGAAGAGGAAGACGAGGAAGAAGAGGACGAGAGTGATACCCCTGTCAGCGACGACGAAGTTGAGGACGATGACGACGAGGAAGAGACCGAGTTTGAACGTCAACGCCGTCTTGCCGCGCTCGGTATTGCCCCTGCCGCCGAAGACGACGACGCCGAGTACCTCGAGCAGCGCCGCAAGGTGCTCATGGAGGCCGAGAAGCGTGCTGGCCGGTAAGCAAGTTGTCACGCTCGCCCCATTATTTAATTTGGTTGTGTGTTTTTAAATTTCCTTTTAGTTTTGCATACCTGCATACGGTACAAATACATTTCATCATTAATCATTAGATCATTAGTTGGACCAGGAGTTTCATTGTGACCTTGTAAAATGCTTGGACTTTTGAAAAAGTGGTAATCAAGAAGATACAACGCTGGTAATAAACAATGGGTCAACTCAATGCTTTTAGTTTTTGTTTAGCACCGCGCGCCAGAGCACCGTCCATGAATTCATTGTGACAAGCGAGAAACCATAAGAAATGAAGCCAACTGCTACTTGCATACCTACATGAATGATAAAACCAGGGGTTTACCTGCATTCATTTATTATACTACCACAATCACTGCATCATGGCTCAATTAGATGTGCTAGATGACATTCATGACAGGCCGTTACGGTCTTTGCTTGGTGGCATTGATGAATTGCAAGCTCTGAAGCCTAAACATTTGAACAAAATACCGATACGGGGTAAGTATGTGGTTCGTTTTCACACCATCGTCTAACCTCTGTCTAGATGTGCGAAATGCAGCTCATGCCCTCCTGTCAAAACTGGGCGACCATCCAGTACCGAAAGCCATGCCATCGTTGTCAAAGATCCCAGACCGGCAAGTCAAGCACGACATTGACGGGTTTCTTGCCACAGTCTACCAATCCAGTTTCGATCTCGTCCAGGTCAAACCTCTCTTTGAAGCGGCGTTGGCAGACGATGTACAGGACAAGACGTTTTGGCCGCAAGTCGCGGCGGCAGTCTGTGAGTACACACCGGTGCCTCCACCAGACTCGTGCCAAACACCAGATGTATGGGAGCCTGGCGATTTCAAGGTGCTGGCTGAGTACGAAGAGCACCTTGAACTGGTCTTGCAAGAAGAGGCGGGCATGTTTCATACCGGAGCTCTGGGTTCCACGAGCGGGTCTTTAAGACTGTGCCGGGCTTGCGGAAAGCGGCAAGCAAGGTTTTCAAGCAATGCAAGAGCGGCGACGGTCATGCAATGTTTAGAAAGGGATGGACGGAATGGCCAAAGAACGCTCAGCCAGGGGCGGTGTGGAGATGGCTCAGAGAAACTATTTCCAAGTTTGCAGAACTGGCGAAGGGCCTGGAGATCAGTGAGCAAATCCAGAAACGGCCGCTCACGCAGCCTGAAACGAAAATACCTGACTGCACTGACGAACATAAACTAGACATTGCGTTTGTGAGCGACCCTAATGCCGGGCGGTTGTCTCTTGCCAGTTGGTCCCAAGTCCTTGTCCCCGGAGAGCTCAGAAGCAGTCCACCTTCAGAGAATGCGATCGAGTCCTCCTAAATTGATTTTGCTTTGTTTGCCAAAAAAGTCATGGCGGAACAAGATACACGCCGGTTTGTACTGGGGTTCACACTCTTTGGTTCCATAATGCGGGTCTGGCAGTTTGACAGGCTGGGCGGAATGACGTCTGACCAGTTTGATATCCACAAACACGGCAAGAAGTTTGTACTGACCATGCTGGGGTTTCTGTGCATGAACGACAAGGAGCTTGGGGTTTGATCCTACTGTTCAAATGGTTGACGGTAAGCGCTGCATTGATATCAAGCGCAAGGGCCAACAAGAGCAAATTGTTCTTACGAAAACATTAAAGCATGACCGCAGTATTGCGGGCCGTGGAACAACGTGGTGGGCGGGATATTTGGAGACCGATCCAAAAATAAAGCTTATTGTTAAAGACATGTGGGATATTGAGGATGGACTTTGTGGACAGTATTCTCTACCTGAAGGTGAATCATTACGAGAGTTGTCAAAAATACCACAAGTCGTCAACATTGAGCACTACTATCACAGTTACACAGTTTGTGTAGACTGCATGAAGGACGACGTTATGAAGTGCTGTCGACGGCGCTTGTGTACGCAAAAGTCAAAACACCCTTGGGTGCTGCGGCACGTCTACGGCACGGAAATTTCAAGCGGGAAGATTTTCATGCCAGAAAACCGACGGCATAACCGTGTGATTGTGCTCAACAATGGCAAACCGTTGTACAAGGCAAACTCTCACGCTAGTCTTCTTGCCGCCGTCAAGTGCTGTATTCAGGGTCACAAGTCGCTGCTGGAAGCAGAGTATCTGCATCGAAACATCACGCTTGACAATCTCATGATTGACATTGAAGATGAAACTAGAGGGTTTTTGGTCAATTTTGAAATGGCTACGGGCACAACTACTCACGGCGAATCATTGGACCGACCCAAGAAGAGTCGGCACAAAAGAGTTCCTGGCTATCAAACTCCATGAGGAAAAAACACCAACCACGTTCATGCACGACTTGGAGTCATTTTTCTGGGTTCTCTTTTGGATTTGTGTTCACTACGATGAAAAAGGAAATTACCACAATGGTACACAAGTGAAAAACTGGCGCGATTTGGACATTCTTGGCCTTTATTGTGAAAAAGGAAATGCTGCTAGTAATTTCTTGAGCGTTGCAAAAGCCCGGTTTACTCAATATTACATGCCCTTGATTCCAGTAATGCATGAGCTCTGCAAGGTGGTGTTTCCGGACGGCAAGAGACATGAAAGGAGTAATAGAGACTTGTATGAAAAGATGTGTGAGGTTCTTAAAGAAGGGCAAAAACTTATGGAAGGTGAAGCAATGCAAGCCAGCAAAAGAGCGAGAATAAGCTGATTTTGTAAGTAAGTGGCTGAAAATGTTTTATAGGTTTATACAGAGAACATTTACATACAGTGCCCTTTTGAAGCACCATACCTGTCAAACCGCAAAAGAAATACTTTCAAAGCCCTACTAATTGATACTGTTTTGCTGATTTTAGATGTGACTTGGATTATTGGCGTCAACTCCTAAAGCTTGGAACGGAGTTATAATTTGTGATCCCCTTGCCGGTGTCTGGTGCCCGGATCAGTACGTCGACACTTACAATAACTTTGATACCTCTTTGCAAAGATTTGCTAGTTGCTTGTTACATTAAAACAATAAAAACTAGGAATTGAGAGATGCAATTTGGTTCTGCTGATGGTCTTGTCAGAGGTAGTCGGAAGCTGTGCTTGCGTGAAGTTACGCGCCGCTGAGCTTTGCCTGACGTGATGTAGCGCCGCCACAACCCAGGGCTGTTTTTCATTCAGTCAATCTGTCTCGCTTGTCGTTGAAAAGATGATTCTGTTAGTTGTTGAGCAATTCAGACAAGCATTTTGGTCGGTATGGCTCTTCACTAGACTATTTCCACACTACAAGGCTGACCCAACTACCCACTGCCAATGCCCAAGCCCATCATCTCTCTACGCACAAAGACTCCTGCGAAAAAACAGCAGACTATGCTTTCTTTTCAAGCGGTCTTGATAGTCACTACCGGGGGTCTTGATCCCAGGCACTGATTGTTTGGGGTTGGTTAGGTATCACCACATCCACCATGTAATGGTTACTTCAAGGCTTCTGTTTTTCCAATCACAGCTTTGATCTAGGTTTCTCTTTCCTTCAAAATACCTTTTTTTTTTAAAAACTAGTACGGCATTTACTTCCAGTAGCAGTAGGACCGTACGACAATTGCAGCAACATGTCTGACTCTCAGTCAAACAACCCGACAGAGACTGGTCCCGAGATCCTCGGCAACGCCATGCCTGAAACTCAGTCAGGCAACTCGACAGAGCCAGATCCCCAGATCCACGACGACGCCATGCCTGACTCTCAGTTAGACAACCCCACAGAGCGAGATCCCCAGATCCACGACGACGCCATGCCTGACTTTCAGTCAGACAACTCGACAGAGCCAGATCCCCAGATCCACGACGACGCCATGCCTGACTCTCAGTTAGACAACCCCACAGAGCGAGATCCCCAGATCCACGACGACGCCATGCCTGGAACTCAGTCAGGTAACTCGACAAGGCCTGAACCCCAGGTCACCGGCAACGCCATGCCTGACTCTCAGTTAGACAACCCAACAGAGACTGGTCCCGAGATCCCCGGCAACGCCATGCCTGAAACCCAGCCAAACAAATCGACAGAGCCGACACTCCAGCAAATCGCCCCTGCCATAGTAGAGACCCAACAAAATGACAAGACCACGACAGATGTGGAATTAAGTGAAGAAACAATATCAGCTTTTGAAAGCGATAAACTCCTGGAACGCTATAGGCTGTGTTATTCAAATATGGATAGCTCGACCAACAGTAGTAGGTATTGTCGTTAATGTTACACCACTGGATACTAACGACCCGTTTCATAGCTCAAAAAAAAGTCATCTTGCACCTTCTACTCGAGCTCGAATTAATCCTAACACAAAGATTAATTGGCTCACCTAATTCCCCTGAGAAAAAATTACTAGACGGTATCCGGAAGATTACTGACAACATGGAGCACAGCAAAATTGATTTCGATCAGTTTCAACCTCTCATTAATGTTGCACTTGCACCAACGACATGTGCCAAGTCCATCTGGAAAACCGCTGTTCCTATCATTGAGAAGTACAATTCGACAAATCAGCCCAGTGCACAGCAACCCCACGAGGCGCTACGGCTCGACCGGACTGAAAAGAGTGACACACCAGTATCTCAAAACACCGGCAATATTACCGACACAAAAGAGCCCAGATTCTATATGGATGCAGCCATGAAATCAGAGCTCAAGAACCGTGTGCTAGAAAAAGTTAAGCATATCATCAGGACCTACTTCAACGAGTCTTGGCTAGACAGCTTGGCTGCCAAGGTGTTTGAAAAGTGCAAAATGAACCTGGATTTTTTAGAGGGAACAGGGTGGGAAAAGTGGCCGGATTCACCAAACCAAACAGATGTTTCGAAGTGGCTTCGGGATACAATTGACACGCTCACTAGATATGCGCTGGAGCTATCCCTAAACCGCCTCGAGGCTAGGACATGGTTCAATGAGCCCGACACGCCACTTGCTGGTAGTGAGAATGACCGCGCAATCGATTTCGCACTCACCAAAGAAAAGTTGGACACGAGAGGAAAAAAAAATTGGGCAAATATTCTGGTCCCTGGGGAGCTCAAGATGAATTCCGACGATAACACCGTGTCACGGGCGGTGGCTGACCTCGCTAGATATGGTCGAGAAATATTCGGTACGCAACTATTCCGCAACTTTGTCTTGGGCTTTCTGCTTTGCGGATCAGTCATGACGGTCTGCGAATTTGACCGTGCGGGTATCATGACAGCCGAACCATTTGACATTCATTGTCATGGGCAAGTGTTTGTCAAAGTTATGCTGGGCACACCAAGAAGAGGGACAACCCGCCAACAAAAGTACAAACTGGTTATCCACGAGGGCAAGCAAAATGAAAAAAGGTTTGTTCTCGACGGGCTTATCAGTGAAGAGGCGACATGTATTGCCGGTCTCGCTCCTCATTGCTGGAACGCACATTCGCTTGGCAACCCAGATGACAAATTCGTTGCCAGATTCTCGTGGCCCTACAAAACCCGTGATAAACAATGGGAACTTGACCTTCCCTCTTCCGCTTGTATGCCCGAATACCATGACCATGAAATCGTTTGCAGTGTATTCGGTGATATTCGCAGATCGGTGAGCTTTGACAACCATGATAGAGCGAAACTATTAATGGGACTTGCCACACCTAGTGACACATTCGACCCCATTGACCCGGAACTGCGAGTCGTTATACTCAAAGTTAAGGGTAATGTCGTCCCCATTTCCAAAGCTGGTTCCCCTATGCTTCTTGCAAAGGCATTCAAGTCTTACATCCAAGGTGTCAAAGATTTGATGGTCAAGCAGATATTTCACCGCAACTTGACCATCAACAATCTTTTGATCGTCCTACAAGGCAACAACGTTATAGGCTTTATGATTATTGCTTTTGACACCGCAGTGAAGAAGGAACTAGCTGGCCTATCAGGGGCCAAAGGAAGACCCGGTTCGAAAGTTTTCATGTCTATTGACTCTCTAGTTGGAAGGCCACATACATATAGAACCGACTTGGAGATGAATTTCTGGGACCTTCTATGGATCTGTCTCCTTTACAATGGCAACGGTGAATCCAACAAGAGGAGTCGTTATTGGGACTGGAACTTTGTGAGTAACGATGTTCTCCATGACAAAAAGTCTCTTTTAGTTCGTGACGGAGAAAAATTTCCGGAGGTAGCAGGAACAGACTTTACAGAGGTTTACAAGCCTCTGGCTTTTCTGATGAACCAATTCCGCACTTTGCTTTTTTCAGCTATTCCAAAATATGAAGGACTCCCAGAGCCAGAAATTCTCAACAAAGAAACACAATTGTGTGACCAGATGTGTCAAGCATTGGACCAAGTTACACAGTTTATAGAAGAGGACCTACGAGACCGGGAAAGAAGGGCAACATCTGAACATGAGAGACTGGAGTTGAAAGCAGAGCAGGCAAAAAAACAGGCGAAGTTACTGAAGGACGAATCTAAAACGGCAACCAAGGAGGCAAAAAATGCCTCAAAAAGAGCGGAAACCAACAGCACAGAGGAAACCAACATGGCAGCGTCGCAAGCAACGATCAAGGCAGAGAAAAAGAAAAAGTTATCCACGCAGGCAGACTTCAAGTTAAAGAAGGCAAAAAAGGCCCTAAAGGAGGCAAAAAAGAAAGCAGACTCTCTAACGGAAGAAGTAAAAAGGTTTACGGAACAGGAAGAGAGACAGATGCAAACAGATGCAGCGTTGTGAAAGGACCCACATCGAGCAGGGAATTGAGATCCAAGAGTAACTCAAACAAGTAAAAGTGTGCTGGTATAGCTGTGTAGGTAGTAGGGTATAATTAATTGAATTGATCAGGCCACGAGTTTGGCAATATAGTTGATGTCTCGATGCAGCCATTCATTGTCGTAGCTAAGTAACTAGATAAAATTCCAGAAAATATTCTACAGTCAGTCTGAAAAACCACAAGCTTTGTCAAAATTTGAGAAAATTCAAATGGCACTACTCTTTCTTGTTTGCACAGGCCATAGTAGCATGGTGCCTCGTCTACAAGCTGGTCAGCTTGGACGTCTCTGGTGTTGTTGAGGTACACAGCCCGAGCCCCCTAGCTGGGGTCATCGAATAAGTACCTGCAAAGATCGTGTCACACCAAATTAAATTAGATCTAGCAAGTTTCTATTAGACGAGAAGGCGGCCACAAAATGCTGCTCAATTCCGCAATACGGGCTTCGAAGTTAGCGCGATAGTCGGTGAAAGCGATGAAATAATAGGTATTTGGCGGGCGCCGGTAAGCGTTGCATGCGTTCAAATCACGATAAAAGCGATTTCTTACGCGATAAATAGGCCGTGCTTCACTGAGATCACTTGTTGGGGATAAACATGGCTTTTTGCGAGTTGATCGTGTCCGTGGTGTCGACAACTCAGACTTTAATTAAATGGGTGTTCGTTCGCGACAGGTCTCTTCGCAAGGATACCATACCGAGATGCAGCGCGTCTAAATCGTACCAGTAATCGTTGGCAAATGATTACAATGCTGCTTGGCTCCGTCCATGGTATTTCGGTTTTTCAAAGCTGCTTGTCCATTTGTTGCTTATGCAAAAAACCTTAACAGATGAAGGTCGTTTGTAAGATTGCCACCGCAATTACAACAAACTGCTTGGATCTCCTGAATCGATCTTTTTCATTATTACAATCACAGTAACATGTCTAGATCATATGTGCCGTCAGATCTGGAAGCCACACCAACATCTGTTTACGAGGGCTCGATTCAGCATTTTCTTTCCAGTATCAACAAAATACAGGCGCTCAAGCACAAAGAAATTAAAAACATACCTACACGGGGTGAGTATACAGTTGTGTTTCTCGTCGTGGTCTAACATCTGTCAAGAAGCGCAAAATGCTGCACATGCCCTCCTGTTAAGGCTCAGCGACCACCCGATGCCGAAGGCCATGCCATCATTGACAAAAGTACTAGGAAGACAAGTGAAACACGATATTGACGGGATCCTTGCTACAGTTTACCAAAGCAGTTTTGATGTTGTCCAGGTCGAGCCTCTTCTTGAAGCTGCGCTAGCAGAGACTGTGCAAGACAAAGCGTTTTGGCTTCTCGTGGCTACCACAGTCAGCAAGTATATACCTGTGCCTCCTCTAGACTTTTGCAAAATTCGAAAAGTATGGGCACCTGACCACTTTGAGGTGTTGACAGACTTTGAGGATCATCTTGAGTCGGTATTGCAAAAAGAAGCAGGCATGTTTCATGCTGGGGTTTCTGGCTTTCACGAGCATATCTTTGAGACCATACCGGGTTTGCATGAGGCAGTAGAAGGGGTGTTTGAGCATTGCAAGAACGGCAACAACGCTTCGTTTCAGGGTGGCTGGACGGAATGGCCAGCTGACGTGCAACCAGGGGCGGTGTGGAGGTGGCTCACCGAAACAATTGCCAAGTTCGCTGAAGTTGCGGCCAGCCTGAATATTGGCGTACAAATCCGGCAAAGGCCGCTCACGCAGCCTGAAACGAAAATCCCGGACTGCACTGACGAACCCAAACTAGACATTGCGTTTGTTAGTGACCCCAATGCAAACCGGCTGTCTCTTTCCAGCTGGTCACAAGTCCTCGTGCTTGGAGAGCTTAGAAGCAGTCCACCCTTTGAAAGTGCAATTGAACCATCCTGGATTGATTTTGCTTTGTTTGCCAAAAAGGTCATGGATGCTCAAGTCACACGCCGCTTTGTATTAGCATTCACATTATTTGGATCAATAATGAGAGTCTGGCAGTTTGACCGTGTTGGTGGGATGACATCTGTCCAGTTTGATATTCATAAACAGGGCAAGAAGTTTGTCTTGACAATGCTGGGGTTTCTGTGCATGAACGACAAGGAGCTTGGGTTTGATCCCACGGTTCAAATGATTGACGGCAAGCGCTGCATTGACATTGAGCGCAATGGCCAACAAGAGCGGATTGTTCTTACTAAAACATTGAAACACGATCAAAATCTTGCGGGCCGGGGAACAACGTGGTGGGCAGGGTATTTGGAGACTGACCCAGGAAAAAGACTGATCGTCAAAGACTTCTGGCATCCCAAAGATGGATTTTGTACTCTGAATTTTATATGTGAACGTGAATCACTGGAAGAGTTGTCAAAAATACCTCGAGTCATCAACGTTGAACATTACTATCACGGTTATACCGTGTTGGTAGACGGCTTGAAAGACGACGTTATGGAATGTTGTCGGCAACGCTTGTGTACTCGAAAGAAAACACACACTTGGCTGATGCAGCGTGTGTATGGCCAGTTCAATTCAATGAGAAAAATTGCCATGCCAAGGAACCGTGAGCATAGCCGATTGATTGTGCTCGACAATGGCAAACCACTGTACAAGGCAAAGTCTCACGCTAGTCTTCTAGCCGCCTTCAAGTGCTGCATCAAGGGCCACGAGTCCTTAGTGAATGCAAAGATTCTACATCGAAATATCTCGGTTGACAATCTCAAGATTGACGTTAATGATGAAAACCGAGGGTTTTTAGTCAACTTGGAAATGGCTATGGATTCAAATAAGTATGGCGAAGCGTTTGAAACGAATACACTTGGCTCAAAAGAGTTTCTGGCTATCGAGCTTCATGAGAGAACAATACCAAACACATTTATGCACGACTTGGAGTCTTTTTTCTGGGTTCTCTATCGGATTTGTGTTCATTACGATGAAGAAGGAAATTACCATCATAATATTTCAAAAGGAAATTGGAACGTTTTGGATGAAAGAAACGTTTGTTTTAAAAAGAAACAGATTGCTCGGGATTTCTTGAGGGTTGCGAAAATTCAATTTACTCAATTCTACAAGCCCTTGATTGCAGTCATGTACGAGCTTTGCCAGGTTGTGTTTCCTGGAGGCAAAAGACATGAAAGGAATAGTTGGGCCTTGTATGAAAAGATGTATAGAATTCTTGATGAAGGACCGGACTGCCCGGACTCTATTGCGTGGGAACTCCTGGACTCCACCGATTCGGAGGTTTTGGAATTAAGTGAGATGGATTCTGACCATTGGTGAAATCTCAGCAAAACAACAAGAATGAGCAAAGTAAAAGTAAAGTTGTAGGTCAAGATATGAAAGATAGTATCAGTTTTTTAACGACATTTGTCGCCAGTTTCCCGTCTTCAAACTACAAACACATTGAAATGACCGTGGCAAATGCCATCCACCTCCAAAATGGATTCCAGACACTGAAAAGACGGACTCTTTTTACCGTTCCATTTCTGTTGGGCAGTCGTGCTGGAAGTGTCCTGTCTCGCCACACCGGTGACACGGCTTGCGCTTGCGCGGGCGTTTCCAGCTTGCTGCCGCTGCCTCCCTGGCGCGACTTGCTTGCTTGTCTCGTTGCTTGCGTTCTATTTCTCGTTTCTCAACGACAAGAAACGCGTTTTGCCACGCGGTTTCAGCTGTTTCGGCCTTGTCGCGGGTAGCAACGTACTCCTGTAGCACCTCGGCACCGTCCGGCCGGCCAGCGAGGTGCACGTAGACAGCAAGCTCCGCCATGTCACGAAACCCGTGCTGCAGTGACTTTACACTGGCTTTCATCTCAGTAAACCCGTCAAGGCCGGTATCATGCCCCGAGGCGGGAAAAAGCACGCGTCGTACTGCTTCCAGCTTTTCGTTCGGTCCCCGCGCTTGCAGCCGCCAAAACCATTTCACAAGGCATGCTCGCGCGTTGTCGCCAATATCCTGCTCGTAACAGTCTTGAACGGTGTGTACCAATATTTTTCGCAGCATGTCTTCGTGCAAGGAGGTCAGGTCCGGGTGCACTTCGCCGTCCCAGTATGTATTCTTCCAGATGACCTCCTACGCGGCGCGCGCTACGCAACAGCAACTCAAACCAGCAGTCCCAGTCCGTGTCCGCAGTCAATGGTTCTTCAGATAGCACAGAGCATTCTGTTTCAGTCGTCTCGCTATCAAGAAGAGCCGTTTTGGCAGCTCGAAGTGCTGCTGGCAAAAGCGCTGGCACGGTGTCCTCTGACTCCTCTCTTTCCGGCACGTACTTGGGCCCATGCACTACCGTGGCCAGTTCAATGTACAACCCAGTGTGCACTTTACGCCCCCGTCGCAAACTTGCCGTACGCGGTTCGCAGTGGTCAATGACGTGGAGGATCTCGTCTTGAGTCTCGGGCTCTGCCATGATATCGGGGAAACAACAGTTTGTTTACTTCCCAACTGGGTGTCGAGTATGAAGGTGAATTAATTACAACTTTTTGCTATGAAAACTAAAGCAGGGTCTGAATAAATTATGTCTTTATGAGAAATGCAATGCTAATCGACCTGTGGCTGGAGGACGGCCGTGTTAAGCGAGCTGGCGCGCAGCATGTCCAGTGTCGAGAGCGGTGGGCCCGTGGACCGTTTGAGCACGCTCTCGCTCTGTGACTTTGTGACCTGTTTGCGCGCGGCTACGGCCTGCTTGTCGCCCAAATCTGGGGCGGGCCGTAGCCAAGGCTGGAACAGCGTGCCGAGGCCGTAGGATTTGGCTGCGGCGGGTGGATGTGGGGTGTGGTGGTGCACAGTGACGCTGGGGTTGGTGACGGGGGCCTGGGTTGGCTGGTTATTGTTCATTTTGGCTGCCCAGTCCTACATGTCCATGTACTTGCCCTCCACCAAGATCATCATGCGCCCGCCCATCGTTTTGACGTTCATGGAGTTGTCGGTGGACACGCCGGGAGACGCAGGCGAACTAGTGGTTGCCGAGGGGCTGCTGTTGATGCTGACACTGCTTCCGCGCACCGGTGTGCCAGGTGGAGAAGGCTTGTGTTGTTTGCTAAACTCCTCGCGCTTGCGAGCAAGCTCAAAGGCGTGCATCATGTGCGGCAGGTCTTCTGACAGCATGGACCGCGCCGAGGCGGCCGTGGTTGTGGAACAGCTAGTAGAGTTTGAAACCGTGCGCTGGTGGCTGCGTCTATTAGACAGCGGGCTAGGAGGAGGCGCAAAGTTTTCCTCAACCAGCGAGGCCAGCGAGCCCGGGGGTTCTTTAATGTCGATAAATGTATGAGGTTCCTGGCCGTCTTCGAGCGATTTGAGCATTTGCGAGTCGGAAAACTTGGAAAACATGGACCGTAGGTCACGCACAACCTGGAAAAGTTCCTGCTGGACAGATTCAAAAGGTGAGGCTTTGATTTACCCTAGCAGGTTTGCGACAAAGCTGCGGTATGCTGCCACCAAATGGTCGTTCTTGGCCGCAGCCGTGGGGTCCTTGTTGTTTTCTGTCTCTCCAGAGAGTTTGGCAAACAGCCCTGCCATTTCGTAGTGGATTTTAATCAAAGTCGCGCGAGAGTGGGCCAGTTGCAAGGTGAACTCAAGGTCAGAGTACTTGGAGACGATACGCAGCACAATGACGGTGAGGATGGTGGCTTCGTCCGAGCAGTACGAGGAAAATGCTGTGACCATACGTTTGAGCCGGGGAATGTTCTAAGCAGAGATCTCGGCCAGCAGATTCTCGGACCGCTTGCCAACCACAATGGCCACGTCGAGGTCGAACTGGCGCACGCTCGTTTGAAAGTCGTAGTTGTTGAGCAGGCAAAAAGTCCACGAGTTGGTTTCTTCCAGGTACTGCGACAGCGTCGAAAGGATGCGGTAGGCCATGAGAATGTCCTGGGCGCGCTGCGGGTGTAGGCCGTGCACGAGGGCCTCCATGTCCCGGTACTGCAGCCCGTCGGCGTGCAGCACAGCCAGGATGTGGTCCTGCGCGAGCGCGAGCGGCCGGGGCGCGGCGCCCGCGGGTTTCTTGGGCATTGAGGGAGGAGTTCAAGGGCCGCGACAGGCCATAGTGTGGATGAGGATGGTGAAGAGGAAAATTCAGGAGAAGCTAAAAAAAAAAAGTATCGCCCGAGTTGCCTGTTTTGGGATAATGTAAACAAGAGCCCGCGACCCGGCCGGGCCCCCACAAAGACCCGACCGGGACCAGCAAAAATGAGCGAGGGAAGTGGAGAGTGGAATCCATGATTTTGGCGAGATGTTGAGCTTGTATGGAGCTGGTATGGGATCCTGACTGGTCGTGTTCAGGGCCGACTTGGGTGACGCGGACCGAAACAGCCAACTACCTCAATTCCGCGTGTGTCATAATTGTACAGACCAAATAACACTAGAACTGGTTTCAATGGTTTCAAGACCTAATTGAATAGGTATTTGCGTTTTGGCAACTGTCGTGGGCGTCGCTGGCTGTGCTCCGCGCTGGAGGTTCAACTCCACAAAGCAGAACCTGAGCTGACTGACCGTCATTAGAAACATTCCAGTTTCTTTCAAATCTTATTCAAGCTCTTTTGAAAGTCCAAGTTGGTTCCAAGTCGGTTCTGACAGTTTGGTGCGCGGGAGTTACAAGTGTTGGCAGTCGCTACGCGGTTCTTGCCAGCCATGCCCACAAACCACTCCAAAACCATCTCACATAGTCTTTCTATTTCAACCTGCTCGGACCCGCAGTTTAAACGCTGCCCGGTTGGTGCCGTCTGCTGTCGCGGTGTCGGTGCTTTCGTGCCGCTGAATAAGCACTTGAAATACCGGCCACAAGAAGTTTCAACCTCCACAGTCTAATCTATTGCAGACTACCACCGCAACGATTCTTCGCACCGCACTTCGATACGCTGCCGCCTCGACCATGACGACGACACAGGCGCAGCTGCCGCGTCTGCGGTACATTGACATTGGCCTGAACCTAACCGACGCCCAGTTCAGCGGCGAGTACCATGGCAAGCCCCAGCACGCCGCGGACCGCGACGCCGTGCTCCGCCGCGCCGGCTTTGAGGGCGTCGACAAGATGCTCGTCACCAGCTCGTACCTCGACGAGGCTCGCACCGTTGTGGGTTTGTGCGAGAAGGAGCCCAAACGGCTGTACGCCACTGTCGGCGTCCACCCCTGCCACGCGACCGACGTGGCCAAGGCCGCGAGCAAACAAGAGTACTACGACGAGCTCGAGAAACTGGCGCAACAAGGAAAAGACGCCGGCGTGGTCAAGGCTTTTGGAGAGATTGGGCTCGACTACGACCGGTTCCACTTTGCGCCCAAGGAGGCCCAGCTCGAGGTATTCCAGGCTCAGCTCGACTTGGCCGTTAAGGTCGGCCTGCCGCTGTTTCTGCACTCGCGGGCCGCTGACGAGGACTTTGGCCGCCTGCTGTTTCCCTACCTTGCGCGTGGCGATTTACCCCGTGGTGGAGTTGTGCACAGCTTCACCGGGACGTTGGAAGAAATGCGCACGCTTGTTGAGCACGGGCTTTACATTGGCGTCAACGGGTGCTCGCTCAAAACCGAGGAGAACCTTGCTGTGCTCAAGGATATCCCCCTCGACCGGCTTATGCTCGAGACCGACGGGCCCTGGTGCGAGATCCGGCCGTCGCACGCCAGCTTCCGACTGCACCTTGCCAAGGACTACAAAAACGTCGACGGCAAGGTGCCCAAAAAGCCCAGCGAGCTCGTTCCTTACCCTACGGTCAAGAAGGAAAAGTACGTTGACGGCGCCATGGTCGCAGGCCGCTGCGAGCCCTGCTCGATTGGCCTTGTGGCGGCAGTCGTGGCTAGCGTCAAGGGCATTACTATTCAAGAGGTTGCCGACGCTGCGTGGCAAAACACAATGACCGTGTTTCAATTAGACTAGAGTTTTTACATGTACATAAAAGAATAAATAAAACTCATTCGCGAGGCTCAAGGGACGCGAGACCAGACGCGTCTGTTTCATAAACGAGCAAGCCCTTTTCAGAACGCACCGCTGGCTTGTCTCCAAGTATCTGTGCCATGTTGGTCACCTGTGAGTCTGCCAGGTCACATATAGGCCCGTTTGAGTCTTGATCTTGTTGTTCTTGGCCTTGATGTTGTTCTTGCGAGTGGAGGCTCTCCAGGGCAGCGGTGGGTCCGTCTCCAGCGGCCACGCGCTGCTTGATGGTCTCGTACCACTGCTGCTCGGTCTGCCCATTGAGTAACGCCACGACCATCATGGTCATGTTGTCGCAGCCCAGGCCGTACATGTCGACCTCAGGTGCTAGGCACCGGTCCAAGACATTCTCGCACACACGGTCCAGCGACCACCCTTCTGCGATTCCGCGCCGCACGTGCTCAACGGCCTCTTGCGACGTCATGCAGTCCCAAATGCCGTCACAAGCTAGTACGAGGAACTCGTCGTCGGGACTCAGCGGGTGCGACAAGACGTCAGGGACCACCGTCACCATTTGCTCCTCGGCGGGCAGGTCTTGCCGCCGCTTGTACTCAAAGTCGCCCACGGCGCGAGACAGCGCAAGGTTGCCATTGACACGGCCGCTCTCGACAAACCCGCCAGCTGCAGCAATGCGCACTTGCTCCCCCTCATTTCCGGGCTTGTGGTCAAACGAGAGCGGCTTGGCCGTACCCTTGACGCCCAACACGGTCCGCGAGTCGCCCGCATTGGCCACCCACACTGCGTCGCTCGTTACCACAGCCGTTGTCGCTGTACACCCCGACACATCGCCAGCGTACTCCGGGTCCGCCAGCAGCGCCTCGTCCGCCGCCAGAAACCCGTTGGTCAGCGCGGCGCCGTACTCGCCCTGGGCAAACGCCGGCTGCCGCGCCACAATCTCGTGCAGGTGCGTGCCCGCGTACACCGCCACGCGCGACCCGCCGTGCCCGTCGTACACGCCAAAGAAGGCCACGGGGCCCTGCCTGGCACCGTTCTCTGGCGCTGCTTGCAGGTCCAAAACTGCCGAGTGGTCGTCCTCCATGGACGCCCGCCAGCCCTGCATCGCCGACACGCCGTACAAGAGGCGGCCGTTGCCCTCAAGATGCGAGTTCTGCTTGAATTAGCTTCCAAGGACTCTCTTACTGCGCAACTGGACTTACCTTGTCTGTTACCGGCTGTGAAAGAATCCCGCCCATGGTTTTGTGCGAGTTTGTGGGGAGAGCAAGACTTGTGGAGGGTGTTAATAGTAAGGTCACGTGATAGAAACCGAGACGAAGGGCCGAACCCGAAACGAAGACCCGGACCGCGAGAAACAGACCCGAGGTTCCTTTCGGCGTGTATTAGGTGCACCGTGGCTGGCAGCGCAGTCCTTGTTGGCAGTCACCCAGACCTCCCTCTTCAGTACGTCATCAAATTTGTATTGTCTCGTAGGTCGTTACACGGGCGTTACGTCGTTTCCATTGGCATTTCCTCTGGGCTTCCGGGGCACTTCTCGCTCAAGGTGTGGCCGAGGCCAGGGTGCCGCAGTGCTTGCAGCGCATGTTGTCCTCGCTGCTTTGGAACTCGACAATGGCGGCCTTGACCTGGGTGCCGAGGTCGTGCATGTAAAAGTCCTTTTGGTAGACGACTTGCGAACAGCTGGGGCAGTACCAGCGGATCGAGTCCTGGACGTCCGAGGGCCGGTCCTGCTCGACGACAATGCCAATAGTGTCTGCGTAGCGCACGGGGTTGTGCGGCGTGTTGGGCGGCAGCAAGAACATGTCGCCCTCGTTGATGGTGATGTCGCGGAACTCGCCGTCGTCCACGACCTTGAGCGTCATGTGGCCCTGAATCTGGTGGAACCACTCGGGCGTCTGGTTAATGTGGTAGTCCGTGCGCGCATTCGGGCCACCCACAATCTGCTGCGCGTTAGCGGTTGAAGGAGAGCCCTGGAGGCAGCTGGCTGGTACTTACCATGACGGTGAACCCGCCGCGGTGGATGCAAAAGTTGTTGACGGGCGGCTTGAGCAGGTCGCGGTTCTCGCTCAGCCATTTCGGCAGGTTGATGGGGTCTGGCAGCATCGTTGTGGTGAAGCGGTCGTGAAGCGTCGTGGAGAAGGTGGCGATGTTCGAAAATATTTGGCTTAACTCCTAACTCCTATCTCCAGTATAAACCTCGGCTCTTCCCCAGCTTCTTCCTCCGCACCACCTTCACCATGGCCAGCACGCTCAAACAGCAGGTCGCCGTCGAACAGGTTGCGCAGGACCGCTTCGTCAGCGCAGTCAACCCGGCCAAGATGGGCAACGTGCTGGACATTGCCTACGGCGGCTGGGCGCTGGGCTCCGCCATCCAAGCCGCCTCCCGCACCGTGGACGATAGCTACTTCATCTATTCTGCCATGGGCAACTACCTGGGGCCCGCCAGCACCGACCGCAGACTTTTATTTAAAGTCACCCGGCTGCGTGATACGCGCACGTTTGCCACGCGGCTCGTCGAGGTGTCGCAGGAGCTCGACGACGGCCAGGTGCGCATGTGCCTCACTTGTCTCGCCGACTTTCAGGTCCGCGAGCCTGCAACTTTGTTGACTTACTCGGCGCCACCCTCGCGCAAGTACTCGCTACTGGACCAGTGCCCGACGTTTGAAGAAAAGGCCGAGGACATGATTGCAAACAAGGTCATGCCCCGCGCCGTGGCTGACTTTATGCGCCAGCGGTTCGGCCTCATGAACGAGTTTGTCGAGGCTAGAGTCACCCCGGAGGGCGTCCTGTCCAACAACATGCTGGGCATTGCCAAGCAGGCCTCTACGCCCCAGGACCACCTCTCGCTCACTGACAAGTCTTCTGCAGAGTGGTTCCGGTGCCGCCACGCGGTCGACTCGCCCGACCAGACGTTTGCTTGCCTTGGGTTCATTCTCGACAGCTATCTGTCCTTTTTGCCGCTCGCCCACTCCCACATGTTTCTGGACGACGCGGGGCCCTGCTCGTCGCTCGACTTTGCCCTGCGGTTCTTCACGCCCGACATTGACATTAGCCGGTGGAACTTTCGCGAGCTCAAGGCGGTCGTGGGGGCCGGTGCACGCACCTACTCCGAGACTCGCGTGTGGAACGACAAGGGTGACATGGTTGCCAGTATGACCCAGCAGTGCATTCTTCGGCCTCCAAGGGCGTCTTTATAAGTGTGTGAATTTTCGTACGTTTGCAAATTAGCTATCACAACTACATCACCAACAATTGTAATTTATATATCAGCATTGACTATTACTTCAAATATTCCCTTTCTCGCACCTGGCTTTTAGAAAGCCAGCGCATTTACTTAGTTCATCGAGTTAGTCTATTAGTTCAGTTACGACTATCAATTCAAGTGTTGCTCATTTTATCGACAAGAGGTCCAAGTCTGGAGATCTCCGGTAATCTTAAAGCACAGATAGGGTCAGATAGGGTCAGATAGGGTCAGATAGGGTCAGATAGGGTCAGATAGGGTCAGA
>JAJMHN010000158.1:0-43433 GCA_030566025.1 Geotrichum cucujoidarum
GGGTTCAGTACTAAATACTTACATGACAATTCATGGATTCAAGAACCGTCAAGGCCCATGGATTATTTGCTAAGCACCGGGAAATGAAATAATCAAGAAATTTATATCGCAAACAAGCAGGCCGATGCATTTTGTGGGGTTGTTCGGAGAGACACGTGACCTGGTTTCGACTCCCCGTGTCTGCACTTTTTTTCAAACTCTTTTTTTTATTTTTATGATTACATAACCGTCTTATCTAATTATTTGTCAGTAATTACCAATTGAGGGCTAGGTCAACTTGTGGTTTGTCTTCTCTTCTGGCAAACCCACCCAACGAGCAGCCTTTTGCATCCACCCAGGAAGCAGCCCTTTTCCAAAACCCTTGTGCAACAAACAACAAACAACAACAGCCCAGCCCAGCCCAGTCCAGCCCAGTCCAGCCCAGCCCTTCTACAGCATATTAACCAACACTTGCTAGGATTTCAACCGGTTGGCTGTAACTGACTACACTCCGTCTGATCTCAATTGTCCACCACTCGACTTTTAAAGCACATTTACATACATCTACACACACACACACACACACACACCTACACAGGCATGCACTTCAAGTCTTCATTGGCCCTTGCCGTGGCCACGGCCGCCACCTCCGTCTCGGCCTTCTCCAACACCTCGCCCCACCTCTTCTTCGCCAACGCCAACAACCTCCCCCACCACGACTCCGCCCTTGCTCTGCAGCAACAGCAGCAGCGCGAAGCCGCGGCCAACGCCGCTTTTGTCGTGGACGCAACCGAGTTTGACCAGTCAGTGCTGGCTGCTGTCAAGGGCTGCCCGGCGGACGCGTACCTGCTGGTGGATATCCCCGGCTTGCATGCGGCGGACCTCGCTGCGACGAACGCCGCGGCGGCCACCCTCCGCCGGCTCTATGACGCCGCCCCTGAGAAGTTTGCGTACCAGTACGTCCTGGACGCTGCCGCTGAGCGTGCCAGCCAGCAGACCGTCGTCGACGAGCTCGTGAGCAAGTGTGGCGCGGAAGTCGTTGAAGCCGACACTGCCGCCAAGACCTTCTCTGGCTTTGTGGACGCCACCGCGCGGGTCATCAAGTTTGACTTTGCGCCTTTGCCTAGCGATGACGCCGACAAGCGTGCAGAGGAACTGGACGCGGATTTGCAGTTTGCGCTTGAGACCGTGGCGCAGGGTAGCTTGCCCTCGCCCAACTACGTGGTGGTTTTGACCTCCTCCCCCGCCGCCGACGCCCACGTCTCCACCACCAAGCACCGCAAGGCCTCCAAGGGCTCTGACGCTGTCCCCAAGCTCACTGGCAACTCGCTCTTTGACCGCTATGTCTTTTTCGGCACGGGCATTTTCGAGACCTCGTTGGTTGCCATTTTGTTGCTGGTGGTTTTGTTCACGGCGCTGTCGTGGTTGACGGATCTCAAGATCTCGTACCAGGCGTTTGAGAAGCCGGCGGGACCTGGTGCCGGTGCCGCATCCAAGGCGCAGTAAAAAACTACGTTGGCAAGGAAGTTTATGGAGGAAATTTTTGATACATAAAGAATAGTAATACTAATACAAATGAGTAGTTTGAATTGAAAATTGACTTGAGTCTTTACGATAACCTGGATATCTGGTCATTGTACGTCCAAGGCAGGGTTGATAAAAAGCCTGGAAAAGGTCAGTGTAGGCACAAAGTTGCCGAGTCAAGGTCCACATTCCAAATTTAAAAACAAGGCCCTTTATTTATTCGAATTTCATAGCTAGCTTTGTTTGACTTGAATATGACTCAAGTACCGCCATATTTCTCTGCCGGGCGTTTTGATTTTTGCCTTAAAGGACCTGCTGTGAAACGTTACAAAAAACCCTTGAGCTAGCAAGCAACATCAAATATATATTTTTACAAGGACCTTGACTTATTTTTTTTCAAGAGCCTGTCCCCATTTCGCACCAAACCATGATAGATCAATTGATGACCTTCAAATGAAGCAAGGGGCCGTTTATTCACTGTGGATTACAATGCCTTGCAAGTTTGGAATACAGCCGTTTGTGCTGTGCAAGTGCGGGTTCACTTAGTAGTATCAGCCTCGCACCGACAATAACTGAGCGTAAATTTTGATTTCCAATTCAAATTACTAAGAGCCGTAATTGCACAGATAACTCTTGAATAACTGTGGCTGTGGCTGATTTAGTCTGGTCAAGCAAATGAACCGGTTGATTGCATTTATGGCAAGGTGATCTCCAACGACCTGAATATCAAGCTGGATATTCAGAATAAACAGAAAAGAACGGCTTTATTACAAGGTTACAGAACTGAGAAAGAATTTAGTTTCAGGTCAGAACTTTGCTTGTATTGTCGATTCCAACCAGGCCCTCGTTCAATTTAGTCGTCCCCACAAATGATTCTTTTTTTTTTCTACCTTCTAGCAAAGTTACCATCAACCTGTTAATACAACAATTGATTATGGGATTGGCGCCATCAGACGTAATCTAAAGTCGAGACTCTCGCCCGTGTCTCGTGCAAACTAGTTACTAGATCAAGCAATAAGCGAAAGAAGCTTGTGAGCCATGGCCTCTGAAACCCCAAGGGTAACGCAACAATGAACTCACGTTGAATGAGTTCCATCCCCATGTCAGACTTGTCCACAACTCGCGCACCTTACATCTAGTATGGATCATGTCATTCTACAAATCCCGTGAATTTAAACTTCTTTACATTTTGGCTCAACGGCTTTCCAGGGTCCTCTAAGTTCAGCCGTACACTTATTATATAAATGCTTACGTAGTTGTAGTGACTTGTAACTTCTGTTTTGGGAAAGTATTCAGACTGTCATATTCACTACTGCACTGTACATTTCAGTTGCTGGACAACTGCAGCGCTATACCCGCCCAATTGCCAACCCCTGCCCTGACGTACACTCGGCCTCAGTATGGTGAAAAAACACACACACAAACAACAAGCGCCCAGCCCTGAGAGAAAAAAAAAAAAAAAAAAAAAAAAAAACCTCCTCTTACTCTTGAAACTTTTCTTGAATCGCCCGACTTGTTCACTTCGACGACCACATAACTATACAAAATGGTATGTACACTTCACGACATGCAAGGATACTGGTGCAACAGGTAGACAGAGTCAGCGGATGGGGGGGGGTTTTTTCGATGGACCTGTAAACGGAATGCTGCTGCTGGTTTGTTGTCGACACCTTGACCGCGATCCGTACCCCTCAACCACACCGTCTGAAACGTCATTCCGAACAAATTGCTAACTGTTTTATAGAGTGACTCTGTTACCATCCGCACCAGAAAGTTCATCAGAAACCCTCTTTTGGGACGCCGCCAGTTTGTCGTTGACATCCTGCACCCCAACAGCGCCAACATTGCCAAGGACGAGCTCCGCGAGAAGCTTGCCAGCATCTACTCCACCGAGAAGGACGCTGTCTCCGTCTTTGGCCTCCAGACCAAGTTTGGTGGCGGCAAGACCACCGGTTTCGGTCTCATTTACGACTCTGCCGAGGCCCTCAAGAAGTTCGAGCCCGCCTACCGTCTCGTCAGATACGGCTTGGCCACCAAGGTCGAGAAGCCCTCTAGACAGCAGAGACACCAGAAGAAGAACCGTGGCAAGAAGGTCTTTGGTACTGGCAAGAGACAGGCCAAGAGAACCAGAGGCGACTAAGCGATTCAGCTTGCTCTTGTTTCATTCTTTTCTCTCCTTTCCTCCTACCTTGTTCATTTGAAAATAAAATACTCCTCCTCCCGCCCCTCGTCCCTTGCTCTTTATTTAAAAAAAAATAAAACAATACATTTCATGAGTCTGTAATTTTGATGTTCAAACGTTTGAAATTTTCAATACGCATGGGTCATGTGACCGCAACACACTTCTTATGGGACGTAATTTCCAACCGCACAACTTTCTCAGCACCAG
Organism: Geotrichum cucujoidarum; assembly: GCA_030566025.1. Classification (NCBI taxonomy): domain Eukaryota; kingdom Fungi; phylum Ascomycota; class Dipodascomycetes; order Dipodascales; family Dipodascaceae; genus Geotrichum; species Geotrichum cucujoidarum. Next base: position 3,893 of record JAJMHN010000158.1, read on the forward strand.
GACAGTAAAAAATCGTGACTTTGGAATTAAACTAAAAGCATTTCAAAGTATTTAGAAACAATTCACTGCTATTTCTAATACTGAAAGTCTTCTGGATTGGACTTCTCAGCCGCGTATGATTACTAACTATCATTACTAAAATGACCAAGCAGTGAAATATGCGAACCTTCCTAAAACGTCTATTTTTCAGAAAATCACGATTCAACTCAAGATCTCTTTCTTCACAGTACCGCGAAATGAGCTCAGATATCTTACTCGCCCAGCTGACAAGCGGGGCTGGACCTTTCGCTAAACAAATGGCCAGCTCGAACGGCTCAGGTAGGTTTTTGTTGGCATAACTTGATCCAGGGTGTCAGGGCTAACGTTTAGAAAGCGACGACGCTGGTTGACAAGGAGCAGGATGAGCTCCACCTCGAACAAAAGATCATTAACGAAGGTAAATCCATCTCTTTTTACAAAAAGTCTTGTCTAACTAGTTAGAGTACAAAATATGGAAAAAGAACTCGCCGTTCTTGTACGACTTTACAATCACGGCGGCGATGGAGCAGCCCACAGCCAGTTTGGAGTGGCTGCCGGCGAGCATGGCCGAGCGGCCGTCCATGATGCTGAACGGGCCCGCGTACACGACGTACCAGCTGCTGACGGGCACACGCGGCGCCGGCGGCACGACGGACTACCTCAACTTTGTCGGCGTCGACATCCCGACCCAGCCGCTGGCAGCCGACAACGACGCGGAGGCAGCGCTGTTCCCCGCGGCTTCCAAGATGCGCGTGCTCGCCCAAGTCCCGCACCGCGACCTCAGTAGCGCTAGCAACGGCGACGACCAGCCGCTGCCTACCAGCACTGTGCACGTTGCGCGCCACAACCCGGCCGACGCGACCCAGATCGCGTCCTTGACTGACGACGGCACACTCCTGCTTTTCAAGACGTCGCTGGCGGACCTCACGCTCGCTAAATCTGTCTGCGCGGCTCCTACTACACGCGCGTTTACCTACCACACGCAGGCTGGTCGCGCCCTTGACTGGAATAAAAATGCAAGTGGGGTCCTGGCGACCGGTGCCGACGACGCGCGTATCGCCGTCTGGGATATCAACAGCGACAGCCCAGAGCCCAAGTACACGCTGGAGTCGGCGCACGAGGGGCCTGTGACCGCTGTGCGGTGGAGCCCGCACATGCCTACAGTCCTGGCGTCGGTGTCCGCGGACGGCTCGCTCGTGATTTCAGACACCCGCGCGTCCGACTTTGCGTCGCCCGTGATCCGCATCCCCGTCGCGCACCCTGTGCCGGCCACGCCCAGCGACAAACCTGGATCGCCAAAAGAAGAAGAAGAGGAGGCCAGCGCTCAAGTCACGGCGGCAGCGGTGAACGACGTCGCGTTCAGCCCGTTCCACGCCCACCTGCTCGCGACCGCCGGCTCTGACGGCACCGTCCGCGTCTGGGACTTGCGCCGCCTCTTTTCCTCTGCTTCGCCATCAACGTCAACTGCCACGCCACTGCACACACTGCGGAACGGGCACGCCGACGCCGTCAACACCGTCGCCTGGTCACCCCACTCCCCCTCCGTGCTCTGTTCCGGCGGTGCCGACCGCCGCGCGCTGCTCTGGGACCTCAGCCGGATCGACCCTGACAACGACAGCGACGAAGATGGCCCGCCCGAGCTGCTGTTTGTGCACGGCGGGCACACGGCGGGCGTGACGGCGTGCGAGTGGCACCCGGAGCTGGAGTGGGTCGTGGCGAGCACCGCTGCGGGCGACAACGATAGCGCGAGTAATAACGTGGTGCAGGTGTGGAAGCCCGCGGCGGAGATTGTAAGAGGCGAGTATCAGGAGGAAGACGAAGAAGAGCGAGCGGAGGGCGAGGAAATGGAGGAGTAAAGCGGCATGTAAGTTTTTCTTTTTTCTTCTAATGACTCAAAAATCTATGAACGTTATACGATTTTGTGCCAATTCTAATAAATAAACCTGCAAACCAGTGCCAGGCCTAGCACGCCACGACCTTGTTGTCGCCGTCGCCGGTGGGGCCAAGCAGTATCTGGGCCTGCACCTTGTAGTATATCTCGGCAACGTGCGTGCGCGCGCGCTCGCGCTCGAGTCGTAGGAAGCGGTCCGCGTCCTTGGCCGTTTGGGCAAAGAGCGCCTGCCAGCCGTAGTGCCGTGGGCACTTGCGCTTGTCGAGGAGGCAGGTATCGTCGCGCTTGAGGTGGAAGTCGGCGGCGGGGGCCTCTGCCTTGATGTCGCCGAGGGACGCGAGGTAGGCCGGCCAAGCGGTGTCGGAGAGCGACAGGTTGGAGTTGTAGCCGCAAATGTCCTTTTTGGCCTTTTGCGCCTTTTTCTTGGCCGCGGCGGACTTGGTTGGCTTTTTAGCGGGTTTGGCGTCGGCAGCGGTGGTGGCGGCGTCAGCACCATCGACGTCTTCACCTTTGGCGGCGGCCTCCTCGCGCAAAAGCTCTTCATTGAGTTCCTTTGTATGCTCTTTGCATACCTGCACAAACCGCGTCTTGATTTCGTTGAGCCTGATTTGCTCGTCGAGTCTTGCCATTTCCGCCTGCAACGAGTCCACAAGCGCACGGTCTGCAGATGAGAACCGGGCCTCTATATCTGATTCAGAGGGCAAGGATGCTTGTGGTGGGAACCGCGTGCCGAGTTTATGGAACGCGCGGACGGACTTGCAAGAAGAGACGAGCGATTTGAGTTGGGGTGCAGTCAGCACGGTTGTCGGGTCTAGCTCGCGCTGCACGGGGGCCTTATCCAACAACTGTTTGAAAAACGCAAGCCCGTGCTCCTTTGAACAGTACTTGGATCGTGGCGTGCTACCATCGGCGTCGTTTTGGGGTACAGGCCGGTCGCAGCCGGGGAGACGGCACCGTCGCCTGTACTTGGACAGCTTGCCCTCAACGGTGGGGTCAGTGCAGCGAGGGCAAATGTACTTGACCACAAGTGCAGACCGGGCGGAAGTAAGGTTGACACAAGAACCGTGGAACCAGTCGTCACAGCTGTCGCACGCAATCATCCACTCACCAAGATCGCCCGGCCGCTGGCAGATGCAGTAAACATCAGAGTCGCCTCCAGCAGTGCCGGGCGAGTCGGGACCCCACCCGCTGTGTACTGCCGCCGCAGAGGGCCGTTTAACGCGACGTAACGACGACGAGTTGAATGCAGAAGGTTCTGTTTTGCGTTTCTTGGGGGCGGTTCCTGGACCTGGCGATTCGCCCTTGACGGCTGGACTGCCCACTGCCGACGGTGGTTTTGATTTGGTAGACGCGTCTTCTTCTTTTTTAATAATCTTTTTAGGCTGGTCGACGGGTACTGGTGGCACAGGGGACACAGTGTCGGCATCTGGCATTGCTACATCAGTGTCCTTGACTTCGGGGACCCTATTAGCAGCAGCAGCCGCGGCAGCGGCCTCTTTAATAGCTCTCTGCGACGTTTCCGAGCGCGGGCGGCCCCGTTTCTTGCCACCTGCATCCACCGCTCCCTGCTTATTTCGTTTCTGTTCTGCGTCATCGGCAAATGTGATTTGTTTCGGCGGGTCTTGTGAGCTGGTTTGATCTGGGTCGGGGGCGGTTGGACCATGGTCGGGGTTTAGAATGGTGCTGAGGTTGGCGGCTGTCGCGGGCGCTTCTTCCTGCTTGACAGGAACTGCGCCGTTCTCCGCTGCTGGCGCTTTACTCTGCTCAGACTGCTCCATGTCTGAATCTTTGTATTTGTTGACGATGGTTTGAGCGCGCCTGATTTGAAAAATGGGAACGCGCGTGCTTAGGTAACCCAGCCTTTGGTTCGCACCTGTAATTTCCCCACGGAACTCAAAAATCGGCCTTTTCATTACAAGAAACCGCCAATGGACTTGTTCAACTTTTCCTACAACTTGACCTGATAGCTAAGGTGCTGAAGCAATGTTGGACCGGCTTGCTCCTGAGACCATTGACAATGTCTTGTTTTATATGCTGGCCGCGCAGCCCGCGGAGTATCCGGGGTATGTCAACCTGCACGCTTGGAACGAGATGACCAACTACGTCGACATCATGGCGCTGGCGCACACTTGCCGGTACCTCAAGTAGGTCGTGTACCAGACGCTTTACAAGGTGTGGGCGTGCTACCCGCAGCACAACAGCTACAGCCACTTGGTGTACCTGATGCATTACAAGCCGGAACTGCTCACGAGGGAGGAGCGAATGAGTCTCATGTCGCGGCCAACGTCGTTGCGGTAATTTCTTCCGCGACCGCTGTTTGAAGAGTTTTGCATCTCAAACAGCTTTTCACCGGAACGGTTCCGCTCGGTGATGAACCCTGCTGTGGTACCGCAGTTTTACCTTGTACGGGGCCAAAACGACATGGCACCGGATGCGTTCCAGTATGTGCAGCATTTGAGCCTGCAGTTCAATATCCATGCCATTCAACATGGCGGCTGGCTCGCTGAGCTGTTGCCCAAAATGACGTCTTTAAGAGAAGTCACGCTTAATTTGGATGACCCGCATACAAAGCGCGATATTCATAGGTGGAACAACACGCAAATGCAAGACTTTGCTAATGTCGTGGGGCAACTGAGAAACCTCTCTGAAAAACCCATGGTTCACCTTTTCTTGAGAATGTTTTTCTCAGCTGAGCATCAACAAACAAAATACTTTGAAAACCTTGCAGAAAAGTGGCCCCAATGGACAGACCTCGACATTCAAACCCTGGAAATCGAAGTTGGTGGCTCGCAATTTATCTTTTCAGACCTGTTTTGCAAACAACTGGGCAAGCTCAAGAGTTTGAAACGGTTTGCGCTGAGGTCGCCCAACTTGAGCCGGTGCCAGTTTGGGGATGGAGACTTGTTTGAGTCTAGTGAGTTTGCCGCTACCAAGGTGTGCGAGTGGTTGAAGGGACTAGAGCAGTTGGAAGACCTGTCCATGTCTCTTTACTGCTCCAAGACTCCTGATGACGAAGCCAACGAGTCTGAGAATGAGCCAAAGGACGCTGGCATGAAATGGTACATTCCCCCCAATGTCCACCGACTCGAAATGCCCATTTGCCGGCTGGATGTGACTGCATCTTTTGAAAAGTTTGACTCTGTTACTTTGCGCCTGTCGCTTCTGGCGTCTCTGCCGTTAAATTCCCCGCGTTCCGCAACTTGCAAACGCTTGTCTTTGACGAGCACCCCTCGCACGACGTGATTCGCCTGCTTGAGCACCTGGCCAGCCGCAACCCCAACTTGCACAACCTTGTTTTGCGCGACTGTTTTGGCCCCATCCCCGTCGAGAGGCTGCCCGACCTCCTTGCCAACATTACGCATTTGGAGGTTTACATGTACAAGCACACGTCAAGGGCCAGCGTTACATTCCAAAGCATTATCGAAAAGGCGCCCAAACTCCGGTCCCTTGTCTACGACCACCCGTTGGACAGTCATTACGGACTGCCGTTTTCTTGGTTCCAAAACCACATTAACCGGTACGGCACCACATTGCAAACAGTGCAGTTCCGACCCATGATGCCCGAGGACTCGCACGCGCCAGCGACGGCGTTGGAATGGTGCAAGCTGCAGGAAAGAACGGGTCACGGGTACAACTCTCTTGCAAATTGCGAGGGCATTGTCGACAATGTTGTGCACGGCAGGGCAAATGACTGTCTTTGCATCCATGCGCCAATGCTCCTGGCCAGGATTAGAAGCTCCAGGTAAGGTGCTAATTGTCTGAAAAGAAAAAAAAAAAAGAATTGCTTTAGTTGAAATACAAGTACAAGTAAAATAAAATAAAAATAAAGTGGTTAAAAGTATATGAATATGCGGTGGTTAGATGGAGGTGGTGGAGCTTGGTGTGGGCGAGGCGACACGCGCCAGTGTCGTGCTCGTTGCAGAGGCATAACTCGCCTTGCTGGCAGCTTCAGCCTCCTCCTTCTTTTTCCTTTCCGCCTCTGCCTTGCGAACCTTTTCCTCTTCCTGCTTCTTCTTTGCCTCCTCCTTCTTTTTGCGCTCCTTTTCCTTCTTTAGCCTCGCCTGTTCTTTTGCCTTTTCCCTCTCCTCCTTCTTCTTTTGTCTGTTTTTGCGCAGAATGTCGACCATCTCCTGGTACTTTTTGCGCTGGCGGTCTGCGTCCTCGTGAGAGACGGGGTCCCAGACGCCGTCAATAAGGACGTGCTCCTTGGGCCGTTGCTTGAAGCCCTGCTGGAGCTTGGCGCCCTGGACGGAGTAGAGCAGGTTGACCTTGTTGCGGATCCAGTCGGGGGTGCCATAAGCCGTGGCCTGGCCCTCATCGGCGGTGGTGGTGGACTTGCTGAGTGAACTCAGCTGCTTGTAGACGCAGTTGGTCCAGAGAGACTCGAGGTTGGTGTTGGCAGAGGCCATTTTGGAGTGGACGGAGGCGGACACGGGCGAGTCGGAGAGGCTCAGCCAGAGGCCGAGGGTGCCCACGAGCAGTATCAGCGCCGTCAAAAGAGCGTGTGTGGTCGTGCGTGACATGACTTGCGTAGAGGTTATGTAGTGACAAGGAGGAAGAAGGAGTTTTTACGGGAATACAGGATTTTTTAGATTATTTATCAGTAGAAAAAATGCATGCAAATAAGCGAAGGATTAAACTTTGGCCGGCCTAGTTTATTTCCATGTTCAACGCGATTTAACTTTTCGTTTCCGCGCGCGCCCGTCGGGGACTGCGAACGCCGGCCACAACCAAAGAGCGCGCGAGTATTCAACAGGACCGAAATATCTGCGCTCGAGAAGTAGCACAGTTCTTTACTGGGTTTCTGTGAGCGTGCGCTTGTAAGTTACTGCGTACTTGCGTTGGCGTCGCTGGTCTCTTTGGCTGCCTAAAATTTTTATTGTTGATTTTTGTGTTTTTGCCTGTTTGGGCCATGACGATCGCTGTCTTTGTGCACGGCTTGGCTGGCACCTCCGCCAAAACGATTTAACTGAACCATCCATCAGTCAATCGTCGTGCTGCTGGTGCCGGTGCTGTCGCTGCTCAAGTCACTCGGTCACTGGCACTGGGTCTGGAGTCGAGTGCTTGGTCGCGGGTTTTGGCGGTCACAAGTGTGGATGGCCAATCACAGCAGCGGCTGGACAAGTCCACTGCGCCTGCCTAGTTGGGAAGACGTACGTAACGCGCGTGTCAAACGGTCAAGCACAAACAAACCAGCGGAACCAGCTGAGCGGTGATATGGAGCGTCGGTGAGGCCGGGGATGGCGCGGTCGCAGGATACAAACAAGCAGCGACCGCTGAGTTCACGTCCTACGTTTGTACCGACCGAGGCCTCGTCAGACGGAACTCTAGTGACAGCGTGCCGAGTAGACAAGCCTTGCGAGTAACCAGCGCAGTGCATGATGCGACTCGAGCAAGCAACGGCTAGGCTGTACTCGACTCGGTGCCTTACAGCGTGTCCACGACCAGAACTGGCTAAAACGCTGCAAACCCAGGAGTTGGCTAATTTGGAGACTTGAAATGCCACGACGCTTGCATTCCGGTGATCGCGAGAATGATAAATATTGCCAGCCAAGCAACTCAAATCCACATTTGTTGGAGCAAAGGGTCGCCAGGGTCGCCAGACAAGGCTGCTACAGTAGTGCCAGCCAGCTAGCTTTGTCTAACTAACACTGACAGCCCTGTTTAGATCACCAAGGCCAGCCCTTGTACCTACAAGCCAACAATTCAGGACAAGAAGGAGAAAGGGCAGATCAAGTTACCGAGACTGGCTTTGTGCAGAAGCTGAACAGCAGCTTTAGAAACAGACTTGGATCCCCTGGCTAGTTCTATACAATCAGTAGATGCAACTTCAAGAGCTTGGATTAAGCTGTTCAGGTCAGGGCTGAAATTCAGGCTGATTACTAGAATTGATATTCAATTGAATAACCCAAACTTTCCTATGGGACACCCGGCCGGCCCCACCAAATCCACCCAGGGTCCTCCAAAACCTCCATTCATTATTTTTCTACTCTAGTGAAAATTTCGCAACTTCAATCATGATCAATGGAAAAATCAATAAACTTGGTTGTAAGTTGTCTAGAATATCAAGGGTGCAAAAAATGGGTTGCAAGTTTTGCATCACTGAATGAACCATCAATCAATGCCACAAGAAGTTGTAGGCGCAACTTGCCTTGCCCAAGTTGTGATGAAATGAAATCACGTACAGACAACACAGTCTAATAGTCAAACTACACAAATGGACAACACGCTACTATAAATGCTAGTCACAAAGCCTGCAAGGATATAGGAAAGAGTTTTTCGGTCGACATAAGACATCTTTTTCATACTGTACGACAAAAAGCAGCTTAAACTCGAAAAAGACGTGCTAAGTTTTGCCACATGCACTGGAATGACATTAACAGCTACTGTTAATGTCCACCACAGCTGATAACCAGCAAATTTGTGTTCACAATTACTGTTATCTGCGATCCTGTACAAACTGCAAACCGAAACAAGTGTCTACAGGGCGTCTGGTGTAGTTGGCTATCACGTCCGCTTCGCATGCGGAAGGTCCCCGGTTCAACTCCGGTGTCGTCCATATTTTTAACCCCCAACGGAATGTATATTTTTTTCTACATGCCCCTAGGGCCTAGTTTGAGCTAGTTAGTAAGGTTCATAGCCAAGTACAATTCATAACGTCTATTAATGCTGAAATACAAAATGCAACAGGTCCACACTTAGACCTTCTTTAGTTTGAAGCCGCCACGGAGGACCCTGCAAATGACCAAACAAACACCCGCGGCCATCATGCTGCCTCCACAGAAATACGCGAGCTGCTGGAACTCCTCGTAGCTCGCGCCCAGGACAAGCCCGCCCATGGGGATGGAGAGCAGGACGGCGACGCCAAGGTAGCCAAAGGCCATGCCGAGCTGGACGCCGAGCCGCGAAATGTCTGGGCTGAGAATGGGGATGATGAAGGGCGGCGTGGACGCGCAGTAGCCGGAGAGAAAGCCGTAGACAATTGAAAAGCCAAGCAAGCCGCTCTCGTTGTGGGCTTTGGACCAGGCGAAAAGCGTGATGGCGGAGGAGAGCAGGATGAGGGCGGTGCTGGTCAGGGGACCAAAGACGAGCGAGATGCTGTAGCACGAAATGCGGCCGAAAAAGCTGAAAACGGAGAGGATGCTGATAATGTACTTAGTGACGGTGGCGGAGGCGTTGACGTAGGAGGCAAAGGACTGCAAGTAAGCGTAGGGCACGTAGACGCAGAGGAAGCAGCCGCCCATGCCAATGACAAAAATCATGAAAACAGGGTCCCGGAACACAGACGTGTCGACCCACGACGAAAACGCAAAGAACCCGCCCGTGCCGCCCTTGGCCGCGAGCCGCTTTTGGCGCACACTGCGCGGAATACGGTCACGCACAATCCCCGCGATAATGACAAACAGCGCGAGCTCGATAAATGCCATAACGCGCACGGTCCACTGGAACCCAATCTTGGGCAGCAGGTTGTTGGCGACAATGGGGAACACAATGCCGCCCAAACCGCCGCCGCCCACGCAGACACTGAGCGCCATGGGCCGATACTTTTTGAAATAGGCGCCGGTGCAAGCCAGTGATGGACTAAACAAAAGGCCCATGCCGATACCCAGCCCAACGCCCTGGGCGAGCAGGACCTGCCAGTACTCCTTGCACTCTGCAATCAACATGAACGTGACAAACGAAATAACCATACCGGCTGCCTCCAGGTGGTAAAAGTACCCCGCGTCAAAGATCTTGCCACTAAACGTGCCGCCAAAAAAGATAAACGCGCTCTGCACCGAGTTGATCCAGCCGATCCGGAACGACGACGTTGTGGGCAGGAGCGACTCCTTGTAGTAAGCCGTGAACACGCCAAACGACGACGCAATGCCCCAGGTAGCAAACGCGACGAGCATGCCGGCAAACAGGGCGAGCCAGGCACGGGTGCCGCCGTCGGGGAAGTAGTCTGGGTTGCGGTAGTCTTGGATAGTGCCGGCTGACTCTTGGTCGTGGTGGTCTGCCGGGGGGCCGGCGTCGAAGAGCGGCGTGGGCGGCGGCAGGGCGTCTGCGTCTGTGTCGGCCTTGGCGTCGAGCTCGGGCTTCTCGGGCCAGACGTCGTCGACGGCGGCTGTGGGGCCCGGGGAGTGGTTGTTGATGGTGTAGGGGTTGGACATGTCTTCTTGGTCCCTGTTGGGATGAGTCAGAGTCATGATTGCCAGCTTGCCATGAAAGAGAAGTAGGTGCTAGTTAAAACACAGAACCTTGGAATCTTGAACTTGAGATGTGAAAATATATTTGAAAAAAAGTCCAAACCGGGGCAGTTAAATACCGGGGGCCGCTGATTGTTGATTGATTGTGTCTGCTTTGTTCGGCGATGGACCCCCACACGGCTGAGGGGCCCGCCAAAAAAGCCAAGTTCTTTGCTGGCGTCGGAGTTATTGAATCCCATCCGGAGTTGAGCGTCTCAAGTCCGGGAGTTATTGCAAGAACTTCCCGACGTGGCCCAGTCACAGAACCAGCCCCGGCCGTGATTCTAGTGACTAAGTAGTCGCCTCCTTCACCGCAGCCAGGGCCTTTGCAAAAAGTTTCCCGGAGTTTTCAAGCTCGCCGGCTGGTTTTGGACTGGGCGGAAGCACGGCCGAATCGTACAGCTCGGCCGGCGAGGACCAAAAAAACCTTAAACTGGGCTGACTAAGACATTATAAAATTGCAAGAAAAAAGGGTCACATTCAGCATTGCACAGCCGTGCCCCCTTACCACAAAATATAAAATAACAGGCCTTGTTGGAATAGCAAGCAAGCTAATCGACTACGGTGCACGGAGAAATTAAACTCCGACTGAAATATTGAGTTTGGATCGAGAGGCGGGGGATGCAAGGGCGCAGTAAAGAAAGAATACTGGCTCAGAACTTCAGAGTATTCAGGCCCACGTCACAAGAAACCTATATATCCGAATCCATCTTGGTTCACCGTCATTGACTTGCTCGACGGTTAAATGAAGCGTGGTACAACGACCAGTCATGGAGTGAATCATGGATCAAAGGGTCGGAGACAACGTCCTAGTCAACACCGTGAATTACTCAACGCCAGTGACAAGCTTGATTTAGTCACATATGGAAGGGCATGGAGTTATGGAATAGAAGATGCACAAAAATGTGATTTTGACATGTTTGAAAGCATGGAACTAGATTTCTGTTCAGTGAACAATAAAATCCATGACCGCCAAACCCAGCCTCGGTTCTAAAAAAATAGTAAAAAACAATCCATCAATCAATACTAGCAACGTATAGCTAAATATATCCATTGCCACGGCGTTTACAACATTAGCTGCTCTGACCTGCGCCTAATTTTGGCGATCGGGGAACCCGGTGGTGAGGATCCATGTGAGTACAAATGGGGTTAAAACATAAAAGAGTACTTATGCATTTGAGCAGGGCCAAAAAGTGACGTCTGCACAGGCTCCATGCCGGGTATTTTCAGAAAGACCTGGGAACCACCATTGCTATTGGAAAGATTACAAAGTTGTTGAACTAAGCAGTCTTGTTTTGAAATCCTATCAATAAAAAGAAATAAAAGTTGTACTCGCAAATATATGTTGGAATACGGAATAGAAATTACTGTCCAGTTTAGATGCTGTATTTTTGCACGTTGCAAAATGTCTTTTTGTTGTCTAGCTGTGAACCAACTTTGTATTGGGTTTTTTTGCGGGGCTTGGTTCTTGAAATCATGATCATTGGAAATGAATAAAACTGGTTTGATTTCAAAATCAAGTCAAAAAACTACAAGTCGGAGTTTTGAGTTTGAGGATTATGGGTTGGGCTGAGTTGAATGGCAGCGGGGGAGTTGAGAACCTGTGGTCGAGCGTCTTGTTGCAATTTGGAATTCAGTATGTGTTTTTATTTTTATTTAGTGGCTAGTTCATCGATGAATGAAACCACTATCTAAATCCTCTCCAACAAACTCTTTTTTTTTTTATTATCCTTTTTTGGCAACTACATAACTACGTCTGTTTGCGCTTGTGCTTGTGCTTATTCTCGCCCTTGAGATTTCCGGGCTTACTGTACCTTGCGACGGGTATACCACTTGTACGTTAGTTGAACTTTGGTTGTCAACTTGGCTAGCCAACTAACAAGTAACTTTTCTAATGCCTTTACTTCTGAAAAAAAAAAAAAAAAAAGACTAAAATTCATTTATGTAAATTCATAAAAATTACATCAAGAAAACTAGTTTAGCTACTTGCGGCCAGCCTTGACGACGGCAATGATGCTGGCAACGGCGTCCGGGTTCGACAGCGTCGAAATGTCGCCGAGCTGGTCCTCCTCGCCCGACAGCACTTTACGCAAGATGCGGCGCATGATCTTGCCCGACCGCGTCTTGGGCAGGTCTTCCACGATAATAATACTCTTGGGCGCCGCAAACGGGCCAATGGACTTGCGGACTTGCAAAATGAGCTCCTTCTTGGTGGCGTCGGGATCGGTGGGCGCGGACTTGAGAGCGACAAAGGCGTTGACGGCCTGGCCGGTGAGGTCGTCGTTGATGCCGACGACAGCGCTCTCGGCGACAGCGGAGTGCTCAATGAGGGCGGCCTCGATCTCGGCAGTGGACAGGCGGTGGCCAGACACGTTGACAACGTCGTCGACGCGGCCCCGGATCCAGTAGTACCCCTCGTGGTCCTTGCCAGCGCCGTCACCGGTGAAGTAGTAGCCGGGGTAGGGCTTGAGGTAAGTGTCCATGTACCTGTTGTGCGAGTTCCAAACGGAACGGGCCATGGACGGCCAGGGGCTGCGGACGGCGAGGACACCTTCAATGTCGTTGCCCTTGAGCTCCTCGCCAGTGACGGGGTCGATAATGACGGGGTCAATGCCAAACACGGGGAACGACGCAGAGCCAGGCTTGGTGTGGGTAACCCCGGCGAGGGGTGAAATAATGTGCGAGCCGGTCTCGGTCTGCCAGTAGGTGTCACAAATGTGTGCTTTACCCTTGCCAATGTTGTCATTGTACCAGGTCCAAACGTCGGGGGCAATGGGCTCGCCGACGGAGCCAAGGGTGCGCAGCGAGGAAAGGTCGTGGTTGATCCAGTCAAGCCCCGCGCGCTTGAGGAGCCGCAGCGCTGTGGGGGCAATGTAGAACTGGGTCACCTTGTGGGCGTCGACAATGTCCCAAAGGCGCGAAAAGTTGGGGAACGCGGGGGTACCCTCAAAGACGACGGTGGTGGCTCCAAGGAGGAGTGGGCCGTAGCAGCAGTAGGTGTGGCCTGTAATCCAACCGACGTCACCGGCAGTGAACAAGATGTCGCGCTCGTGCAGGTCAAAGGTGTACTTGGTGGTGCTGGCGGCGCCGAGCAAGTAACCTGCGGTCGAGTGGACAACACCCTTGGGCGTACCAGTAGATCCCGAAGTGTAGAGAAGGAACAAGGGGTCTTCAGAGTTGACGGGCACAGGGGGGAAGTATGGTCTGTGCTTGGCGACCTCTTCGTGCCACCAGTAGTCTCTGTCCTTGTGCCAGGGGACGGCGTCGTTGCCCGTGCGCTTGTAGACGAGGGTGTGCTTGACGTTGGGGCAGCTCTTGAGCGCCTCGTCGACGATTTTCTTGGTCTCGATAATGCGGCCGCCGCGCACAGACTCGTCGGTGGTAATGACGACTCTGGAGTCTGCGTCGAGGATACGGTCGCGCAGCGAGCCGGAGGAGAAGCCGGCAAAGACGACAGAGTGGATTGCGCCAAGACGCACAATGGCCAAAAGCGTGATGATGGCCTCGGGGATCATGGGCAGGTAAACGGCAACGGTGTCGCCCTTCTTGACGCCAAAGGAGGCGAGGGTGGCTGCGACGCGCGAGACTTCACGCAGCAGCTCGCCGTAGGTGACATTGTACCCTCTGCCGGGCTCGTCGGCCTCGTAGATGATGGCGACCTTGTCGGGGTTCTTGTAGGCGTGTCTGTCGACGGCGTTGTAGGAAGCGTTGAGCTCTCCCTCGAGGAACCAGGCAGCGTCGCCGTGCTCAAAGCCGCCGTGCTTGACGGTGGTGAAGTCCTTGTCCCAGGAGAGCAATTCGCGGGCGAGGTTGCCAAAGAACTTTTCGGGCTGCTCAATGGACTCCTTGTAGAGCTCTTCGTAGTGGGCCTCGCCCTCGATGTGGGGCGCGGAGTGGTGGTTGTCCCTGAACTCCTTGGGGGGAGCCAGCTTGACGACGTTGTGCGATTCTACGACGACGGGGGGCATGGTGGTGTTGGACGGAGATTGTTGGTGGATTGATGGGGTGGATTGATCTAAGAGGCAGTTCCGGTGTTTATATACGCACGATGCGAATTAACGTGAGGGACGTGGATCTGGTGAGGGGTAGCCTGGGTAGGTGCAGGGAGGGGGTTCCAAGAAGAGCCAAATTTTGGCGCAGGCCTTGTGGAACGTGGTGCGGAACGTGGGCCTGGGCGGTGAGGTCGCCCGCTGGGCCGTGGCACGCGCACTCTTTTACCCAGAACGGGTTGTTCCGCCGTCAGTGCTGGATTGTCTGGCCTGGCCTTGGTCCTGTGGACTCCTGCCTGGTGTTGAAGGCTTCCCCGGATTTTCCTAAAACACCCGCCGTATGCTGTGATTACATAATGCGACAGATGACGCTTACACAAGCACAGGTTGTCTCTCAACAGCTCAACAGCTCAACAGCTCAACAAGTCAGGACCTTCAGGGGAGTTGACGATGGTCTAGTATGGAGTCTGGACAATAATGGCGTATGGGGAACTTGCTCGGGTGGTGGGTGTTTGTAGTACTTTGTACACACTACGGGTCAACGGAACTGCCGCCACGGCTGCCGACGGAGCCAAGTGCCACTGCCTTGTGAAATCCAAAAACACAGGGCTCAATAAGTAAGCCGTTACTTGGAGTGGTTCAAGGCCTAACGGAAGAACAATGACCTGACCTGCCAAGACCCCAGCGGTTCTGGTTTTATCCACAAGGCACAAGCGCAAAAGTCAGGTGGTGTAAAACATGCTGACTAGTTGTTTAGTCATCATTGCATCAGCACAAATATGCTGAGTAATCATTTGTAATCATTGCATAACAATATTAGATTCCTGACTCAGCGTCTTTGTGCGCTTCTTTGGGATGCGACTGTGTGTCCTTTTCCATCCACGCGGCTTCTCCAACGGTGATCTTCTCTTCTTCTCCTCCACCCTCATCCACAAGCCTCCAAGAGTTTTACAAAGCCTCAAAGAGCTTGAAGAGTCCCTGGGCGGCCATGTTTAACCAGCGCAAAGGCACCTCACTGAGTCCTCTGCCCACCGCAGAAAACGAAAAGTCCGCCAGCACTGGAAGTGACTCCGAGGACGGCTCGGTCTCGGTCTACAACTCCAACGCCAATGGCAATGGCAACAGCCCCACAACCCACTCTGCAGATCAAGAACACAGCTCGCTCAAACGTCTGCATAAACACTCTTCTTCAACTTTGCCCTACGCTTCTACTGACGGCTCGGACACCTTTTCTGCATCGTCCAAGTCCTCAAAGCGAGGCAAGGGCTCTTCTTCCCGCAAAGTCACGTCTGCGTTTTCCGTAGTCAAACAGACAATCACCGACTCTGGAAACACGACTTTTGTCGTCATTATCCTGCTCCTCGTCGGCTTTCTTTTATTCATTGACCCCTCGGTCCCGCATCTCTTTGAATCCAAGTTCAAGCCTATTCAGGGTCTAGTCTCAGAGCCAGTCCAAGTCAGCACTCCCTTCATCATCCCCGACCTGGAAAAATGGCATGACAAGGCTGCTTCCGGTGCCGGCGGCTCGGCTAATGCGGGCAGTGGCAGCGGCAGTGGCGACGGTCCCAAAAAGGCTCCTGGCGATTATGCAAAGGACCTGACCAACGAAAAAGCGCCAGCGGCCGCCAAGGGAGCCGCCGCTGACAAGGCTTCCTCTACCTCGTCAACCGATTCGTTGGAAAAGAATGGTAAAATTTCCGCCAAGGAACTAAACGCCAAAAAGAAGAATGCTGGAGCCATGGTCTTCAAGGACTCGGCGGCCAGCCCGCCGCTCATCATGGTGCTGGCTCTCAACCCGGAAAAGTACCGCCAGGAGTACCTTGAAAAGGTCATTGAGAACCGCCGCAAGTACGCGCTCAAACACGGCTACGGCCTCTACGTCCGCTACGTTTCGGACTTTAAAGACACCTGGTCCAACTCATTCAGCGGCAAGACCTCTTGGGCCAAGCTCGCCATCATGCGCGCCGCCTTCCACGCGTTCCCCAAGGCCAAGCACTTTTGGTACCTCGACCACAACGCCGTCATTGCCAACCCGGACGTCAACGTCATCGACCAGGTCATTGCCCCGCCCTCCCTCAAGTCCATCATGCTGCGCGACATCCCCGTCGTCAAGGACTCGACCGTCGTGCGCACCTACAAAAACACCCCCGCTGAAAAGGTCCGCTTCATCATCACCCAGGACCAGCTCGGCATGAACCCGACATCCTTCATCCTCGCCAACTGTGACGCCGACGGCGGCGACTTTGCAACTTCTTTGCTCGACTACTGGAACGACCCTTTATCCCGCTCCTACAAGCTCTTTGACCGCAGCGAGGCCTCCGCCCTCAACCACATCTTGCAGTGGCACCCCGTGTTCCTCTCCCGCACCGCCGTCGTCGCCACCCGCCGCCTCGCCGCCATTGCCGACCCCGCCGGTTCACCCCCACCATCCTCCGCGTCGACGCTGAGTTATGTCGAAGGCGACTTTGTGGCCGTGTTGCCGGCGTGCCAGGATATCGCGTCCATGTCGTGCATGAAGGAGCTCAACAGGTTCCTGCCCAACGCCCAAGTTAACGCTAAACAGGAAATGAAGGGTTAAACAGTTGGAGTGAAACGTTATTAGAACATTTGAAAGAAAAAGGCATGTAGTAAATAGTTAGTGATTTTGTTAGTTTAGTAATTTTTGTAGAAATAAAAGAAAAAGAATACTGATTTTTACTTTCATACCAATTGCAATTTGGAATTTCGCGATAATTCACGGATTGAAGTTTGTGACGTTGTTTTGAAGTCGTGGATTGCAATGAAGAATGACAAAGACGTACTCCAAACCATCACCGCGACAAGTTGAATAAGTATATAATTATCTGCAGCAGCAAGACTAGAAAGATCATTAATGGCTTTTCTTAAATTCTTTTTTATTTCCGTTCATGTAAATTGATCTTTTCCCCAAACTCTTACATTTGCCAGACCAAGTTTCAACGAATATACCAATAAATTTATTTCACTAACTGCTATTATATCCTTTTGCTACAACTTTCCTTGCCGCTGGTACAGACTAGCCGATCACGTCAAGTTGACTCGAAGTCTCCCAAATCAATGCATGATGTTCCATCAACACGCCTTCTAACTTCTTCTTGGCCGTTTGCCAGATCTGTGACTCGCAGAGTTTTCTTTCTTTGTCTCGCTTTCTGCTCCAGTGGGCCTCTAGTCTTCTTGGTCGCCCCCACGTCCACGTTTTCTTCCCCTGTTGTTCCGGTTGTGACGGTCGCGTGAAATGACTGATGATTGGTTTGAATCTTTTCTGGCCGACTTGTTTGTAAGATCCTTGTTGTTTTCATTGCCGCTACGACCCTCCGCAATGGAACTAGATCTGACACTATTTGCGTTCAACGGCAAGTAATCTGGTAACAGGAAGGTCAGGACACTGTTGGGGCTATCCTTTGAGGATCGATCTGAGAGCCTATGTGGGACACGCCTGGGATGCACTGGTATCTCGCCTAGTCCTGCGTTGTTGACAATGCCGTACTGATCCCACAAAGTGTAGCTTGTGAATCCCTCAGTATGCCGCATGTCAAGAACCTTGGTGATAAGCTCTTCTAAAGATGTGGGCGGGCCGTTCTGAAAGGCAGTTACCCATAGTGGCTCCGCAACGTACAGTCTAACGAGGCTCAAAATTGTAGGATCAGTTTGAACCAGAGGGTCCCGGATATCTCTTACGGTGTTGTTGCAAATAGTAAGAAGACGTCGCACAAAGCTTTCAACAGTCTCACGAAAATTCGAGTATCCTGGCCAGTCTTGGCGTTTGAAATCGTTAAAGTAAGCCTTGGGGTTAACGCTGGCCCCAGCAAAAGCCAACTTTTGAATAAAATCCGAGTCGGTCAAGGAAACAAAATCTCCGTTAGCGGCTGCAACACGCATAACTTCATAAGGCTTGGACTTGACTGGAACACTGCGGTTGTACTCAGCAAACTTGGTCCACCACAGGTCCATGATTTTTAGTTGACAAACCTGGCGGAGAATTGGACAAGTGATCAAATGAGTCTCAAACAGCTTGAATCTGTCACTAATGGGTTTGACATAGCATGGGTGACCCTGACTTTTCCAACCATTGGTAGCACTTGCCTTCTCAACAATGATCTCAGACTTCTTGAAGTCGCTGCAATCGGCGTCCACCATTTTGCCCAAAGTGCGGATTGCCAGCATAACTTTTGAAATAGACGGCTTACCATGTAGAGAGAAGCTTTCTTCATTCATGGTAATGATAGTCTCCAGGCCCGTCATGTCCGCTTCAATGAGTTGTGGAGGACTGCAAGGATACTGGTAGAATTTTGCCCAGCGCATGATGCGCCAGATCAGTTCACGCCGAGCAGCCGAGTTTCTGGCAGTCACTTCGTCTTTCTGGTGCGCCATGTAGGCTGAAACCAGCAACTGGAAATCGTAACTGGATAAGGGCTGGATGGGCTTAACAGTCAGGTTGTAAGTTTCAGCAGAAGGATCGTGGAACTCGGGCACAATCTCTTCATACTTGACAAGAATTTTCAGGGGTCCGTCTGTGAAAACGGTCGACTCAGTGTTGCTCTTGAATAGCACTGGTTTGATGTCTGTAGGTGACTCTGACAAAAGAGTAGGGCTACATGAGGGCTCTTCTGTCTATAATTGACGTTAGTTAACATGGTACTGAGTATACAGCTCTGAAAAGCACTTACTTTGATTCGAGGATAGTCTAAATTAGTAGGCGATTGACAGAAAGACATGGTGTGTGGGTGATGAAAGAACTGAGTGTGGAGAGGTTTGGCGGATTCAAATGCTTG
This sequence comes from Geotrichum cucujoidarum, assembly GCA_030566025.1. Classification (NCBI taxonomy): domain Eukaryota; kingdom Fungi; phylum Ascomycota; class Dipodascomycetes; order Dipodascales; family Dipodascaceae; genus Geotrichum; species Geotrichum cucujoidarum. The sequence continues at coordinate 22,809 of JAJMHN010000158.1, forward strand.
GAACAACAACATGGGGTTTGTGACGTTTGTAACATCGATGATAGTATGTTTCACACTAACTAGCTACCACGGCCCCATTATGGTGAGCCAGGACCTAAACCGGAGCTTGAAATACTTTTATTACACGAACGGGCCCCATCGATGAAACTATTGTATTATAGCGACGCGGAATTAACGTTGAAATGTTACCTACGAGACAATTGGGAAAAAACAGAATACATTGTAAAATGTATATGCAAAAAAAAATGAACGGTAGGAGAATCGAACCCCTGTCCTTCGCTTGGAAGGCGAAGATGATAACCACTACACTAACCGTCCAATCAACACGTTTCTAAGAGTTTGACCCTGAGTCGGTCCCGCAGGGAACCGACGAGGGTCGAGCTCGAAGACGGGGACGAAGTAGACGAGTGAGCGAGTAGACGAGTCGACGAGACAAGTAAAGTAATTCAATAAAATAATATATTCAAGACAAACGAAGGTGCTAGTCAAGTCTCAGGAAAGTAACTGGTCAAGAAAAGAAAACTAAACTAAGAAAGAAAAAGATATAAAAATAAGAAAGATAATTGAGCTGGTCTCAGGGCAAGGGAAAGCTCCATGATAATGAATCTGTGAACATGAGAAATAATCTTGTAGACTTCGTCGACAAGATAGCTGAGCTCGGCAAGTCAATAAAGAATTAATTTAACGACGACGAACATCTCAGGACTGGATTCAAGAGGAACAAGACAATCTGTGGACGTGACCATAGGAACAGTCAGGCTCAGGTCTGATTTCTTACAACGTTTAAAAATTTGCTGATTCAATAGGAGGTAAGGCAACATTTATCATTTATTTCCAGTCAGAGTACTCAAAACTCTCAACTCATTCTCATGTTATATTAATTCAAAACAAATCATCTTAATTTTGTTCAATTTTTTCAGCTAGTTCATTTTTGATAGTGTTAAACGATGAGCCCTGTCCATATTGCTTCAACTATTCAATGCATAGCTACCGTTAGTATTACAATTATCACTGGCTAGCAAGTATACTTGAGCTCAATAGGCAAGATGTGAATCGGATGGGATATTCGTAAACCTGCAATTCAACACCTCAATGTAGTGCTTGGCACATATAAGTAGTACAAGACGGCCTAAGGGTGCTGGTCCGCGAAACTTATACCGTATTCCCTACAAAATTCATATTTCGAAGACAGCACATTGAAACATATTGCCTTGTCAAGTATTAGTCCGTGTCTTGGTTACAAATGAGTCTCGTTTTGAAGTTTATTGCATGAGCTATACAAATCTATTTATATGGTGGTGAAAGTAGCAGCTAGTCCATTCGGCCAAAGACGCCATCGTCGTCTTCGAGGTCGTCCATGACTGCGTTTTCATTGTCGTCGTCGTCGAGGTCGTCGCTATCCAGCAACAGCCGCGTGTTGATTTTGTTGGGCGGGCTGAGCGCGGACGGCCGGCGGTTGGATTTGAACGAGTAGTGGCGGAACGATTTGCGCCGTTGAAACGCGTCGCCAGAGAGCACGCTGCCGCTGTCGGTATTGGGGAGGTAGAGTGAGTCGGTAACGACGGAGGACGAGTAGGGCGAAAAGTTAGTGGTGGGGTGTGTGAGGGAGGAGGATCGGGAATGGGTATTGGTGTTTTTGCTTTTGGCTGGTTGGAAAGAGCCTGTGAATTGTGGAGTTTGGGGTTGAGGTGGTGGTGAGGGTGTAGAGTCTTCGGCTAAGCTTGGTGCGTACTCGGATGGGGCATCTTCTTCAGAGTCTAGCCCCCTACTGACGCTTCGGTCGACACTGGCGCACGGCTTTTCTGGCTTTTGCTCACTCTCTTCGTTCATGGAGACTAGAATAGATGCCGCTTCCAATAGCTTGACTTGCTGGTGTTTGGAAATCAGCAGTTTACTGGTCATGTTCCATTCTGGAGTGTGTTCCCACAAGTGCTTAGCAAGACTCGAAATGTGTTTGTAGCCCTTTCCACAAGCCTGGCATTTGAGCTCTTCTTTGAGTCTCCCCGTCTCGCCTTCTGAGATCCGGCGCGCCACAAACCTGCGAGACAGGTAAACGGGAGGGTCAGCTGTTGTGGTGGTTCGTGGTGTGTCAGGAGAAGTAGTGGGTAACGACGACGAAATGTGGGGTTTCTTATCGACACTGGCGGCATTCTTGTTGACGGGTATCGGGTGAAACTGCGAAGGATTCGAGCTCAGGCTGGTCGAGCGGCTGTGGTTGTGATGTTGTGGAGTGTGCGGGGCCATGGCGAAGTCGGGTGAAAAAAAAAAAAAAAAAACAAGTCAATATTTAGAATTTCCAGCGCACTGGGTCCATCGACAGTAGAATCAGGGTATGCAAAGAGGCGGCAAAGTATGTGAAGCGTAGCGTAGCAGAGGCGACGTGAGAAGTCTGGCGGGTTGGAGCGGAAAAGAACTGAGAGACGGACAAGAGATAGAAGGCGAATAAATAAAAATAGAAGTTGGTGAATGTGGAAAAAAAAAAAAAAATGGGGATTTCTGGAAATTTTGGGTTTTATTGGTTTGTTTTGATTTCTGAATAATTAAACTCCCCAGTACAGCCCTTACCCTGGGAATATAGGCTGATATTTAGCTAAGACGACGGGGCTGGCGAGTTTTCAGGCAGAAACTTTTTCATTTGACGGAAAAGAAGAAGCAGCTTGAACATTCTGGACCCGTCTCTGCTCTGGTCGGACTTGGGAAGGCGTTTGAAGGATGCAAAGTACTGGGGGAGCACTTCGTGGACGTGCAGTCGAACTGAAGCCAGCCGTGATCGCTGCTGGACGACAAATGGGTGATCTGAAGGCAATTTGGAATGAACGGCTTCGCAAGAGAGGTATGACTCTGCTAGCTCTTCTAGTTCATCAAGATCGTAGCTGGTATGTTAGACAGTAGCCGAGTAGAAACACTAAACAGTACATACTCGTTTTCGTCCTTGATCCTGGACTCTGTATCATTGAGCCCTTCTCCGTAGACAATGAGCTTGGAAATAAACAGCTATAACAGTTAGATCAGCCTTTGGTTTGTTACGCAACTACTCACCTCCATCTCTGTCAATTGATTCTTTTCCTGTATCAACAAGTCTACTTCTCCTACTGAAGTTTTTAGCCTCGTTTGCACGCCCTGTCAAGTCAGTATTTGCTCGTTGTCCAGATCGCAAAAATCTTACCTTGACTTCTTGCTGGAAGCTCATGAGCTCCATTTTGACGTCCTCGATCTTGGGATGGCCCTCAGACAAGGAGGTTCCAAGACCGACAAACTGGCTGTAATCTTCGTTGATCAAATCCACTAGTTCATGCTCAAGTGTTTTTGACCAGCTCTTGAGCTGCTCCTGCATGTCTTCTAGCGTTTGATAGTGATGGTACTCGAGGAGGAACTCGTCGACGTTAAATCCGTCAACGCTGAACGCTGCCCGCTCGATCTTGCGCACACTCGGCAGTGCATATTCATTGTCGTTTTCTGATGCAAAATACCTGTCCATTATATTGCTGATGCTGAGATTTCCGTGGTTCGTTCGTCGTCCTTGTCTCAAGGGCCAAAATGTGCAGCGTGAAAAAGGCAGACTTGTCCACAGGCTTTAGGCCTAACCCTGGTGACGCGAAACTCTTTCTGTTTTGAGAAATTTCAATTAAACACGCGAAAAACACGAACTTTGATTTTGTTTATTATTCTCCAACTCTCCATTTCGAATCACCATTAAACTTGGACAACCATGTCAGGGCAAGCCAACTACACTAAACAGTTTGCACATACCGCTGGCATTACTAGGCTAGCATACTCCCCTAAAGGCGAGTACCTATTCTCTGTGGGCAACAATGGTACAATCAGAAAGTTTACTGTTGGTAGCGCTGATGAACCCCTCACTATGGAGGAAGAAGAGGACGACGATTTGGAGTCGGATCCTTCTTACGGCATTGCCGCGTCGGTATGTATGCTTTAGATTTCTTGGTATTATTTTCCTAACGATTTTAGAACTCGCAATTTGCATTGTACAGTGAGTCCGGTACTGTTGTGACATACGACTTGCAGTCAAACACAAAACACGGCATCTTGACACGGTGCACGCTTCCTATTCGTGATTTGGAGTTTAGTCCCGATGGCGAGTGGGTAGCTGTATCGTCTGACGAGTTTGAAGTCAAGCTCATCAACACGGCTGATACCACCAACGTTGTCGTTATTAGAGACCACCCCAAGGGTGTCAAGCATGTGTCGTACCACCCTAGTGGTCTCTTGGTAGCGACTTCATGTGCAGACGGCATTATTCGGTTTTATTCCGTCTCGACTCAAACTCCGGTACTTTTAAAGACTCTCGAGGGCGCGATTCCAAAGCTGCTAACGTCTGACCACGCCTCGGCCAAGGTCGCGTGGCATCCAGACGGGACGCATTTCGCAGTGCCTTCTATCAACCAACACGTCGCTATTTACTCGCGGGACACTTGGGGGAAAGTTACGGAATTTACTTGGGAGACCAAGGATCTCGACTTGCTGGTCAAGAACCAAGACGGTTCTCGGCCAAACGTCCCTCTCATGATTAATAGTTTGGCATGGTCGCCAAACGGACACTATCTTGCTGCCAGCACCAGTGACGGGTTGGCGATTGTATGGAACACGCAGACTTTGCGCGTCATTGCGGCGCTGCAAGAGAAAGGCCAGATTTTGCAGCTTGCTTGGAATCCGGCCGGCAACTCGATTGCATTTACCACAGATGGCGGCACTCTGAGCACCATGAACAGTATCATTACTGTTAGTGACTCAACGCCGCTGCCCTATGGGTCTACGCTTTATGGGGTCAAGACTAAAGGTAGTGCAAATGGCTCAACAAGCCTGTCAAAGGAACTTCAGGACGAAGTTGCTGATCTAGAGGAAGACCTTTTTGTGGGTGGTAATGCCGGTGTCAGTGAAGACGAGGATGCATGGATTGTGGACGACGACGGAGTCGGATATGTGCAAAAGCCCAAGCGTGCCTTGGAAGAGCAGCATGACGCTGGCCGGCCGTCGAAACGCATGGTCAACATGGTCCCACAAGAGTCTGAAGTGCAATTTCAGCACCCGTTCCAGCCTGGCTCCTCGCACTGGAAAAACGGGCGTCGGTACCTCAATATCAACATGGTTGGTTATGTATGGTCCGTGAGTGAAGAGTCTCAGCATGACATTACTGTTTCGTTCTTTGACAGTAAGGCGCATCGTGAGTACCATTTTCAAGACACAACAGGCTACGACTTGGCCAGTTTATCGAGCGAGGGTTGCTTGTTTGCATATAGTGGTTCGGATGAATATGCGACCACCATGACAAGGGAAAACGGGTTTGTACAGCCCAAGCTTTTTTTCCGGTTCCACTCAGGTAGCAGCGACTCCTGGGAATACACCTTTATCCATGCGGTGCATGGTAATATTGCGACGATCTCGCTGTCAGAGACAATGATTCAAGTGTGCACAACAAGGGGTTACGTTTTCTATTTCACGATTGGAGGCGCCATGGTGCGCGTTACGCGGCAGAGCCGTGACCTTGCCATTACCAGTGCTTCTTGGAACGACTTCTTCATGGTCATTCGACGAAACGCACAAAGTGCCATGGGCGGGTTTGTTTACTCGATTGAAAACGGCAAGACTTTTGAAATTATTCAAAAGAACGACGCGCTTGACATTTCTGCTGACGGTGAAGCAAAATTAGAAAGCTTGTTTTTTTCCGAGGAAGGAGATCCGTGCATTTTTGATTCTCAGGGCTGTTTGAGCATTTTAGTGACATGGCGCGCCATGTTCCAGGCCTACTGGACGCCGATTTTAGACACTTCGCTAATTGGCGCCGATTTGACAAGTACAAAGGATGTGGTCATTAGAAAGGACAAGTACTGGCCATTAGGTTTGACAGACGACAAGAAGGTTCTTTGCATTCCTCTTCCACGCGGCGCTAGCGAGCCAGCCCTGCCCATGCCAAACCCTCAAGAGTTTGAGCTTACACTGCCTTACACAACCAGCTCTGAGCATGAGCATGGATACCTTGTCTCTGGAATCACGTACGAGCTGCTAAAGGACCGTGATGCCGACGAAGACGATATTGGTGACGTCCGGCTGGAAATGGATACGCTTTTGCTGCGCCAGTTCCACACTGCTTGCTTCAACAGACAAGTTGAAAGAGCACTGTCCCTTGTGACACTTATTCATAATGACAACTCGTTGGAAGCTGCGACCAAGATTGCGCTTGGTGCCAACCTCAATGCCCTCTCTGAGCGGATCAACAAGATCCGTGCGAGCAGGGAACAAGAAGCCATGTCGCCTTGAGAAGAAGTAAAGCGTAGACAGAAAAATCTAATAATAAAAAAATGATATATGCTTACAATAAAATAATTAACATGAAACAAATTGGAGCGGACGGGGCCTTTTTAAATGGCGCCTTCGCTCTTGGCCTTGGCGAAAGCCTGGATCGATGCATAGTCTTCGGTGTTGGGCTTGATGATGGGTTTTTCTCTAAGATGCACGGGGACTTGGCCCTCGGGGGTGCCGGGGATTGTCTTTTCGAGCTTGAGCTTGTCGAAAACACACTTGCTCAGCAGCTTTTCGGCCGGGCGGCAGCCCGAGAACTGGTAGTTTTGCTGCTCGAGGCATCTCCAGTGCAGGCGGAACTCGTCGAGGCAGTGCTTGTTGATGTCTTCAAAAACGGAAATAGCGCAGCGGGTGACGCGGCGGCCCTCTTTCAGGCAGTCGACCTCGCCGGTGCCGGCGGCCTCCTTCTTGCAGAGCATGTAGTCGTCGTTATATGGCAGGCAGCGGGCGCCAATGTAGTATGATGCGGAGAGCAAGGGTGCGGTGGTCGCGCCAAGTTCGGGCACGCTGGGGATGTGGTCGGGCAGCGGCGTCTTGTCGACGAGCCACGAGTGGTCATTAATAACTTCTCTTCCAGACATGGTTCCTACGGTCTACCTAGTTCGTGATCGTTGGTCCTTGTGGAGGTGCACAATTTGAAAAGGCTTGATTGGACATGGTCCCAGACTGGTGTATACTGAGGACCCGAGTCTACTGCGGCGTTGGGAAGTTTTTTGAAAAATTGTAAACAAACCACCAAAAAAGCCAGCCCAGACAGGACTTGCGAGAGCATCACGAAGCCGTCGACAAGCATGTTTGGGGGTAGCAGTCTATTTGGCCAGAACGCTGGCCAACAGCAACAGCAGCAACAGCAACAACAGCAACAACAGCAACAACAGCAACAGCAGCAACAGCAACAACAACAACAGCAGCAGCAGCAACCACAGCAGACCCAGTCGTCGCTATTCCAACCGCAGCAGCAACAATCACAGCAAGGCCCGTCGTTCTCATGGTCGAAACCGTCTGACCAGAGCTCAATTAACACCAACAACAACTCGAACGCGTTCGGGGCCCAGAATAACCAACTGTTCAACTCCAACAACGCGCAGAACAACACCAACAGCATTAATAACAACTTCAACACGCAGCAACAACTGACGTATCCACAGGCCCCGCCCCAGAACGGGGGTCCTTCTGTGCTGGACCAAATCGAAAAGATCAAGGACTCTTGGGACCCCTTCTCGCCACAATGCGCGTTCCAATACTTTTTCTACAACAAGGTCGGCAAGGAGCAGGCATTGCTCTACCAAAAGCCCGACGGGATTGAGCAGAGCAAGTGGGACAGCGCCATGGCGGCGCGGCCGGACGACACACAGGTGCCCGTGCACGTACGCGGGTTCGGGGACCTGCAAAAGCGCGTCAACTTGCAGGCGAGCACGGTGGTGGTGTACCGGCAGCGGATGCACGAGATCAACGAGAAGCTGAACCAGCTGAGCTCGCGGCATGATCTTCACACGACGGTGCGCGTGGCGCAAATGCGCGTCCGACACAATAAGATTGTGCACCGCACGCTGAGCCTCGTGTCCAAGATTCAGGTGCTGCGGCACCGCGGGTACGTCCTGAGACCGGACGAGGAGGTGCTCAAGAAGGAGCTCGAGCGGCTCAACAAGCAGGTCGACGACCCCGCGGTCTTTGGCCGCATCAACGAGATCTGGGCGCGCCTCACCGTTCTCCGCGAGCGCGCCGCTGCGCTCAACCAGCAGGTCAGCGAGTACGAGCAGGCCCTGGGACTTGGTTCGGGATTGGACTGGAACCGCGATGACGAGCAGCTCGAAAAGCTCGCCAAGGTGCTCAAGGCCCAGCAGGTCGGCATTGCGTACCTTGCAGATATATTGCAAAAGGACACGGCGCAGGTCGAGGACATGATTGGCGGCTTTGAAAAGTCGGACCTGCAAAACGACCACCGCGCCCAGCCCAAGAAGCTCGGCGGGTGGTAATAAACCAATCATTCATACAAAACATGTAGAGAATCTATATACATTATTATTTGTTGTTTCATTAGTTGACTATTTGGCCCTTGCCTGGAAAGTACGCGTCGTGGAGCCGTTCTAGTGCTGCAAGTTCCGTCTCCGTCGTATTCACTTTATGCTGCTGATGCTTGTTTGGCGCCAATGCGCGCTCAACCACCTCCGGGTCACGCGTCATCAATACCAAGTCCAGTTCGTACACTGTAAAATCTTGCGCTGGGGAGGAGAGGATGTACTCGGGGAGGGTGACGGGCTGGTTGAGGGCGGGGCCGAGGATGACCTGGGAGGTGTCGAGCAACCCACGTTCGATGGAGGAGGAAGAGGAGAGGCTAGCGGGGTCTGCGAGCAGGGCCGAGTCGTTGCTTTCCTGTGCCGGCGGCGAGTTGGTCCACGGGTCAAGCCCGTCCAGCCACGTCCTCAGCTCCAATTCCGTCTGCTCTTCTGTGCTGCTCGTGCTGCTGCTTTGTTGCCGGCTGGCGAGCATGTCCGCCGCACCAGCGAGTTTGTGCCGGAACGGCCGTTGAAAGACCTGCCTCGCCCGCTCCTTCCACTCCCGCGACGCTCTGCTGGCATCTTCTTCCCCTGAGGGCAGCGGATCGTACAGCACCATCTGTATGACCCCCTCACGCTTGCCCGTTTGCGGGTTGCGTGGATGCTTGTACTGGACCAAGGGCGTGCCGGGTGTGAGCGACTGGAAGTGGGTGAGGAGGGCGAGGGAGTGGGTCAGGGAGATCGGGATGGGCGAGACGGTGTACTTGGCGAGCACACAGGAGTGTAGAATCCGTGATATGCTCTTGGACATGGTTATGCAAGGGTGTTGGTTGTTGTTATATGCTGGATGTTGAATCATGAACTTGGGTCATGGAGTTGAAATATAGAGCTCATATTGGGTATTCCCTAACCTGTGAAAATGGCTTCACAGAAGTTCAGACTTAGCTTCAGTATACAATTCTACGACGAGAGTTTCGACTCTCAAGAGTCAAGACTACGGCTACAGCTGTGTACAGTGATTTTTGTAAATTCATTCATTGCTTTTTTGTTCTGTATGTGTGTTTTTGTTTTGAGTTGTTTAAGAACGGGGCTTCTCAACCTTCTGCTTCCAAAGGGCAATCAAAGAAACACCAGAGACCTTGACGACCTTGAAACGGACACCGGGGATATCACCCTTAGCCTTACCCTTGCGACCGAAACCGGCGAGGAGGACCTCGTCGTTCTCGTCGACAAAGTTGAGGCAACCGTCATTGGGGACGAAGGCAGTGACCTTCTTTCCGTTCTTGATGAGCTGGACACGGACACACTTGCGGATAGCAGAGTTGGGCTGCTTGGCCTCGACACCAATCTTCTCGAGGACGATTCCCTTGGCGTGGGAGGAGCCACCGAAGGGAGAGGACTTGAAGGCTGTTCCAAGAAGTCTCTTCTTGTATGACAGATCAGACCAACGGCTGTACGTTTGTTAGCAACGAGTCGGACTTGCCTGTGTGCATGTTGACATTACTTACTTCTCACGACGGTGGTTGCGCAGCTTTCTGGCGGAGTTCAATCCTCTTGGCTTTCCGTTACCCATGTTGACTTAAGTTTATCGGCGGTGTAGGTTGGTTGTGTCGTCGACGGAACTGTACAAGGGGAGAAAAAAGAGAAGGAAAAAAAAAAGAGTGCGGGCCAAAGGTCGGGAGTGGGAGCAGGGCCTGGCGCGGGCGTGGAAAACCCATTAGGTAAGACAAGTAAGAATATTAGGTAATTATATAGGGCAGGGGTAGCTACAAAAAAGGAAATAAAGTGGACTGTGAAAATTATTAGGGCACAGCCCTAACTACAGTACTCAGTTCTTAGTCAGCATCTAAGGTGAAACTTGGAACCTGGCTCTTGAGCTCTGAGCTCTCTGTGAGCAGTGACGGTTGAACACGAGTAGCAAGGGCCTACTGCTGTGAGACAGTGGTGTGATTGCCACAGGTCAATGGCCTGTTCTCTACGGCAAGTAAGTCACAGATGATAATCATGAGATATTGTGTAGTCTCACGATACAGCAGAGAATCTTGACTTTTTGACAGGAGTACGTAGTACTACGTACGTCGGAAAAGCTGTTTGGTTCATTACGTACGTCTGGGTGAAACCTGGTTCGAAACGGGCCAAGGCCGGGAATGGCGTAAGCTCGCTGGACAACGCCTGGCTGGACAGCATACCAACTGCTCTGGTATTTTTCTGGCGGTTCTTGGCTATGGTCTAATACCGTGTTCTTGAGGTGTTTTGTTCTTGAGTTTTCAATCTATTGTATTGTATTGTATTGTCGACGGTTGCCAAGCCCGCCCATCAAACCGCCGCCCACCAGACGCATACAGGGCTAGGGCTGCGGCATAGGCCGGGAAAGCTTGGCAGGGACCAGAACGGGACCCAACCCGAGCTGACGCGGCCCCAAACAACTTGACAGAACAGAGATCAGAACAGAAATCAGAACAGAGATCAGAACAGAGATCAGAGATTGGAATGGCAGTTTTGTCTAAAGCAAAAGGGGCGGGCACTGTGCAAGTGGCTGTTTGTCCGTGTCCATGTCTGTTTACTTTGCAGTACGTAGTCAAAGTGCTCGTGTGTGCGCTTGCCGTTTCCATCCAAATTGCTTTTTAGCCTGGGGAGCCTCGCCAAAAGCCAAGTTGCCCGCATTTCATGCCATCTCGACCCGAACATCGTGGACTGGCTAGCGAACGGGCAGTAACGAGTCAAGTTCCAGCGCCCAAAGGTACGTAAACAGGTCTTGTAAACAAGTCAGTCAAGCCCTCGCGTGCTCTGCCCGAAACCTGCCCTGCAACTCTATTCTGCGTCTCGCTCCAGCTTGGCCGCGTATTTCAATCTGTATGTTTATCACTAGATATGCTCCAGTACTTTGAAATTATATGTATATAATACCGCTTCCTTTCTCCTTCCCTCGCCAACCAACTTTGCATCTTATGAACGACGGCGACGACCACAGGGTCTACGATGTGGAAAAGCTGCTCGACGAGCAGCCACCTCGCGTGCGCTTCTCCATCTGGTCCGCGCGCAGGCTGGCCAGGCTCCGAATGCTGCCACCACGGCTCTGCAAACTCGTCCTCCTCGTCTGCGCCGTACTCCAAATCATGCTCACCGCGTTTGCCTTTTACTACTACGACCCCGTGCTCGTCAACAGCACCACCGCGCGGATATTTGGCGGTTCTTTGACGAACACCGATACACAACAGTTTTCGGCAGACAAGGGCTTGAAACTGTTGCAGGAAAACCCAGAAGCGTACGAGTTTGAATGGGACCACTGGGTCAATCTCACTGAGTACGACGAGGCCAAGGTCCAGGAATTTGCAAAGAGCCCGTCGTTACAAGGGTCGAGCCCAGTTTATGCGGCAACGCTGCTGAGACCCTTTGACAAACCGCCGTTGGTTGCTGGAGTCACGGCCGACATTCGCATGCTGGGACAAGCGTTTTTAAAAAAACACGCGCACAGACCGGCAAAAGTCATTGTCATGGGCGGGTCACCAATTAAAGGCACCTATGTCCTTAAACCAAAACCAGCTGAAGGACCCAAACAGCCCAGCGCATGGCAAAAGGCCTGGAAGTCACTCAAGAAAAGAGTGTCGGTGTTGATTGGCAAACCCGTCAAACCGCCCATGCCGCGGCTTTCCTCAGTAGGCGACTACCAGCAGCGCGTGTACAAGGTCTACCAGGCTATTGAATCGCAGGGCCTCCTCAAGTCGCCGCTCGACGGGCTCAACGCCACCTCGCGCGTCTTTGTCGACCTCGGCAACTCGAGCTTCACCTTCGACAAGGACGCCCACCTCAACCCGCAGGCCACGGACCAGGAGTCCCTTTGGCACGCCGAAACCGCGCGCGCCCTGCTCAACGTCCACACCTGGCCCAAGTCCTTTTACGAGTCCTGGCTCGCCCACGACACCTACCTCGGCATGCATTTCGACTGGCGCTTCTTCCGACAACTGAGGCGTGGCCAGGACAAGACCGACACTTTGCACCACCTTGTGCGCGCCTGGAGTGCGTTTACTCAGGAGGAAGGTATTGTCAGTTGGGTGGCGCATGGTGCGTTGATTGGGTGGTACTGGAACGGGCTGACGCTGCCGTGGGACGCGGACGTGGACGTGCAGATGCCGTTCACGGAGCTGGACCGGCTGGCGCGAAAGTACAACAACACCGTCGTTGTCCAGGACCCGCGCGAAGGGGACGGCCGGTACCTTGTCGAGGTGTCGCCGGCTTACTTGGAGCGGTCGCACGGGAACGGCAATAATGTTATCGACGCACGGTTCATTGACATGCGCAGCGGCCAGTACCTCGACATTACCGGTCTGGCGTACAACACTCTGAGCGGCGACAGGGTCGGTTGCAAGAACCAGCATTTTTATAATGTCAGCTCGCTCTTCCCACTGCGCGCCACGACCTATGAAGGCGCACCGGCGTACGTCCCCTTCGACTACGACGCCGTGCTGCGCTCCGAATACGGCGCACATCAGAGCCCGCGGTTCCGCGGCAACTACTTCCACAGCGGCCTGCGCCTGTGGGTCGACGCAGTCCAAACCCGGTGCCCCGTCTCCCCCGCCAAGCAAGAAGCCGCCACTGCTTCACCACCACCGGAATGGCACGACGCAAGAGGGGACCTGACGCTGGCGGGCGCGTGCAACAATATGGGACTGTGGAGGCAACACAACCTGACGCGCGAACTGACCGCTTTGCATGAGCAGGAGATGCAGGTGTGGACGGGAGTCGTTGGTGGCGCCAATGCAAGCACAGAGGCGTCGAGGGAAATGTACAAGGAGGAGCTGGCAAAGTTTGTACAAAAAACGGAGAGGCCGTTGTACGAGTCGCCGCGGTACATTCAGGGCAGTCCCCGAGATATATAACTGTACAATAAACTTGCATTTTTGATATTCGATATCATCGTTGAACGTCGATTGTTCAGCCGTGCAGAGGTAGAACCGGGCATTTCACATGCCACATGTAGAACCCGATAACGGCATTTTTATCTAGCACAGTTCTACACTTGAAATCCCCTCCTTCCGAGTGGGAACTTCCCCTTTGTAACAGAAATTTGTGAGCCACCCCTCACCTTTCTTGAGCCAAATTATCCACAACGGTGATTTGCGGAGGTAACAGTGTGGTGGTATAAGACTAGGGCCATGTCGCATTTACTACATGATTTATTATATAACTAATTGAATATCCATTTATTTCTCTCCTTCTTTTAATTTTATTCTTTATTTTTATTTATTTCTATTTATTGATATCGGCTTGATGGACGGCGTACCGACAGACACGACGAGTTCGGGGAGCAGCGACGCGACGACGGCGGTGGCGAGCAGTCCCGTCCAGCCCTACAAGTCGCTCTACCTCTCAAACAGCAGCACTGAGGAGGAGCAGCAGACGCGGTACTTTCCGGGGTTTTGTACGCCACGGTCACACTCTGACACCGAAGACAACGGCACCACTGGCAACAAGGAGCGCGGGGTGTACACAAATACATTTGACGACGATAGCAGTGACAGCAGCAGCGACAGCGAGAGTGAGGGTGGGGTGGTACCGATAACGCGAGCATGGAAAACACCACGGGGGTCGTTCAGCACGGGCAGGAGGAGGCCAGCAGCGCGGGGCGGGTTCTTTGCGAGCGTGCACGACCAGATCCGCGATGTCGAAGACACGAGTGACTCCGAGTACTCCTACACCCCTGGCGGAACGTCCACGGCCTCAGGCAGCGGAGCTTTTGGGGCCAGAAGCAAGTCGGGGTCGTACACGAACTTGTATTCCGGACTTTCACGCGGTGCGGTGACAAAAGGCACGGGCACAAACACCAACGCAAGTGGCCTTGGCGGTGGGGGTACGCAGCAGCGCAGGTTGCACCTCCTCCAGACACAGTTACTCAACCACCAGCAGCTCCAAATACAACGGAACTGGCTCAGAGGGTCTGCCTCCGCCGGGACAACTACCCCACGGGTCGATTCTAGTGCTGGTGCGGGTGGTGCTGGTGCGAGAAGGGGGAGGGCCAGGAAGGACGTGGGCGCGGTGCTGGCTGAGGCGGCGAGCAGGGCGCAGCTGAGCGTGATGATGCGTGACCTGGGCCAGCTTGAAATGTGACGAGGCTTAGACTATAGAGTTTATAGACTCTAGAGGTTATAGACGTGGTTGGCAACTTGTGTGGATGGTGGCTTTCATTATTTATTAATTTTTATTTATTTATACATGATTTGTTTGAATTGGCTTTTTTTTTATTTATTTTATTTATTTTATTTATTTTATTTATTTTATTTATTTTATTTATTTTATTTATTTTATTTATTTTATTTATTTTATTTATTTTATTTATTTTATTTATTTTATTTGAATTTGATGATTTTAATTGCAGTGGAGTTGAGAGTATCTGATTAGACAAACGGTGATAATTGACAATGAGCGGTCGATGGTAATTAATGTAGGTGGACCCTGTAAACGGTTTTCCAGGCTCTAAATTAACCCGCGGCTATTTACAAATCAATACTTCAGCTCCACCTCCAACAAACCTTGGTTTTTTTTTTTTCTTGGTTATCGTGAACTTGTTTTACAATAGCAAGCCACTTCACAACTTCTACGACCCAGTTCCAGTTCCAGTTCCAGTTCTAGACAGGGCTTTGCTGGTTGGGTTACCGGCTTTTGGGTGCGGTGCGGGTTGCTGGGTTGCAAACGGGTCGGTCGGTCGGTCGCCAAGTCGGATTTGTTCATATTCCGGCGGAGTTTGCACAAGTGCTGCACAAAGCGGAGACGGATAGCCAAGTCTATAACACGAGTGGTATAGGTAATTGGTGGTGTAATAATGATTTAATTGTGGAATTAACAAGTTAATAAAGTGCTATCTCAGATATTTCATCATGAAAATATTGATTTATATCAATTTAATGGCGTCAAGTTGCGTTCAACAAGCTCAAACGTACTTACTTGGTTCAATAGTTGGTCGGAAAGAACAAAAGCGGGGACCCTTCTTTCATAAAGACTCGGAACTACTCAATCAATCATCAGTCAATGATTCAATCAATGATTCAATCAATGATTCAATCAATGACGATTCAATCAATGACGATTCAATCGATGCTGTCATTGGAGCCTTGGACCAGTCTGTTGAGTAATGTGCGAGCAGTTAACTGCAAAGGTTGCACGTTCTGAAACCAGTGCTGAGCCCCCAGGTCTCCTCATTAAGCACAATAAGCAGCCAGCCGCTGGTAGTTTCTCAACCTGAGGGCTGAGACTGGAACCAGCCCGGAAAAACTCCACTCGGACGCAACGGCCGTGCTACTTGTAAACCAATTTCCTAATTTCTACTTACGACTCAAAGTCAGGTACTTGAAGCGGTTCAACACGGGGCTGAAAGGGCTGAAAGGGCTGAGTCCGGGTTGTGGGACAAGCTTTAGGCAAAAAGCGGAGAAATCAGGTAAGCTTGGGAGTTTTGGTTGTTCTAGATTTTAGACTTGCTGGGTTCTAGAACTCTGGGACTCGGGAATTAAGGTGCTTGAACTTGCTTCTATGGCTAACTATAAGAACAAGGCCCAAGCGACGACACGAGCCAGCAAGAAAAACAACCCAAGTTCAAAGAAGTTGCTGCTAGAATAATGAAAAACCAAAGTGCTGGAAAATGCAAATCAAGTCTCAAGAGTTGGAAAAAAAACGAGCTGTGGGTACATGGCTTTTGTAAGCAAAAAAGAAAGCCCTACGGGGGGCTCGAACCCCCAACCTTGAGATAACTAGTTATCATAAGAGTCTCACGCTCTACCGATTGAGCTAGCAAGGCAATTTCTGAAGCTGTAAGAAATCAGGCCTGACCCTGATTCTTCCTATGGTTACGTTCACAGATTGTCTTGTTCCTCTTGAATCCAGTCCTGAGTCCTCTTGAGACCATAAATGGAATGAGCGCTTTTTTCAAGGCGGACTTTAAATTGGCGCTGGCTGATCTTAATAAAAGGCTCACCGAAAATGTCAAAACCTTTGGCACTTTTTCCTTGGCGTTTGATATCTGGGCCGCGACCCCGAATGCGACCCATATTGGTGTCATGTTGACTTTCCTCGACAAGGATTTTAACCGCATCACCAAGCAGATTGGTGTGTTTTGAATCTTTTGACTGAGACTTTTGTTTTAACATTTACAGGTATGAAGACATTCAGCAACATTAAAGGCGAAACCAACTTTCACAACCTTCTCCGCAGTGTGCTCGAACCGTACCCGGCCATTACGGTCTCAAAGATCAAGAGCTTTACCCACGACATTTCCCAAACCAACTCTGAACTCATGGCTGGGTTCAATGCCGCCAGTGTCACGGAAACTAACAAGAGTTTTGATGCCGACATTTCTTGTTTGGAGCAAACCATTGATCTCGCTGCCAAGGAAGTCATGCGGTCGCTTGTTACTACTACTCAGCAATTGGGCAACCAGAAGAAGCTGCTTGAGCGCGTTTGCCACATGGCGACCATGACGAGGAAGGCCCCGCTCAGCAAGCTGCGCGCAGACGCTATTGAGAACGCCAAAAAGAATAACAAAAAGTTCAAGACCGATTTCAAGAGAATCCCTGTTCCTACTGGTAAGTTTGTCCCTTGATTGCCATTGCAATGTATACCAATTTTTTGTGAGATGTTGCTGCGAACTGGAGTGTGACTCTTGACTTGCTCGACTCGTTTTTGGAGCACCGCCAGCCTCTAGAGTTTGTCTTGGCCCGGTGCAACAGTGCCGAATTCAAGAGCATCTTCCCTTCCAACGAAGAATGGCAAACCATCCAGGTCTTGCTTACAGTCTTTGAGATGTTTAAAAATGCAATCGACTCTTTGCACGGCCAGCCTCATGTCGCGCTGACTTTGCAGGAGGGGCAGAAACTCTATGGCAAATTGGA
This sequence comes from Geotrichum cucujoidarum, assembly GCA_030566025.1. Lineage (NCBI taxonomy): Eukaryota > Fungi > Ascomycota > Dipodascomycetes > Dipodascales > Dipodascaceae > Geotrichum > Geotrichum cucujoidarum. The sequence continues at coordinate 40,000 of JAJMHN010000158.1, forward strand.
CGAGCTCAAGTCTGAGATGCTCGGAAAAGCCAGAGAGGTCCCTGAAAAGGTATGCTTTTTTTCCAATCAATTAAGAATATATTTTACTAACCGTTTTTCAGTCAAGCTACTACATGGCTCTGGGCGTTGCCCTGGGACTAGGCAAGCGCAAGATGCAGCAATATGCTCCTTTTGTTTCCTCCGCTGAGGACCTTGAAATATACAAGAGTTACATTTTGGCAACTGCCCTTGATCCCAGATACAAGCTGTCTGACCACCCTGCTCTTGAGGAAGCTGCGACAGACCTTTTGAGAAGAGAGCACGCAGAGTAAGTCAACCAAAGATTCCGATTTATTTATGCAGCGCTAACTAGCAAATAGGGTCAAGGAGGAAATGGGCGAAGCTGGTTTGAGGCAAGAGGTAGCCAGCAGTACTCCAAGCCGCGAGCAGGCCTTTTTGAACGCCTTGTACCCCTTTGAGAGCCCCTCTGAGAGCCGCGAGCGTCCTACCCAAGACGAAGTCAGCGCCTACCTTTCCGAGCCCAAGAGCAACGTACGTTTTGTCCCCTCAACCGTGTTTCTGAACGCCGCTAACCTTTCTAGATTGCCCCGTCCGAGTACTGGCCAGCCAATAAGGCCAAGTTCCCCGTGCTCTACACCATGGCCCCCCGGTACCTCGCCATCCCCCTGACCGCGGCTCCCACCAATACCTTCTTGGCCGCCACGAGCAAGAACCTGGTTATTTCGGGCCTGGGAATCTCGCCGGAGCAGAGCAACCACGTTTTCTTTTTGAAGGCTTGGGGGCTTTTTGGTTCCGACTCCGACGAGTAAAAATATAAAAATCTAGCTAGTGCTTTGATTGAATTTTATAGTATACCCAATGAGAAAAAAATGGTCTTTACCGACACTTTTAGTTGTAGTTCACAAATCCACAGTAGTTGCTTAGCTGCGAAATAAAAAAATAAAAAAAAGAAGGCATTCGGTGAAGAAAAAAATGCGAACTCTGTGGATCGAACACAGGACCTCCAGATTAACCAAGAGTTGACTGAACTGTAACTTCAGTCTGGCGCTCTCCCAACTGAGCTAAGTCCGCAAATTCCTGAACTTAAAATTTTGATATTATACAGTTGCACAGTAATAATTTCTAAGAAATTGAATGATAAACTAGGTTTGAGCCTGTCTACGTGTCTAAAATATTTCTGAGCATTTCAAAAGCTTTTTTGTGTGCTTAAAATTTTTTACAAAGCTTTTGAGTATGCCTCGCAATAAATTCTTGTCCCACGTTCCCTGCCCCTGACGACACCACTTCGCCACCTCACCAGCTCATTACTCGCCGCCCAGTTTTGCTCAACATTCAACAATATCATCTGAGCATCTTCACACAGCCTCGACTGTATATTCACTCTCGTCGCCGCTGTTCAAGGCACCGTGGCGGTGCGCTTAGGCCCTCCGCCCCCAGCCTCACCACTACCAGGGCAAGGGTTCTGTCATGGTTCCTTGGCCAAGCAAAACAAAAAAAAAAAAAAAAAAAAACGTTTCAATTCCGCTTCCAACTTTCTTCTCCACCAACCTTTTTGTTAACCAAACGAGAACTCTTTTCTTTATACCAGACTGGCAGTTTAGTTATAGACGGTACTGACTTATTAATCGAACGACACAACACACAACAATGGGGTTTTCAGAAGAATTGAAGACTAGAAACTTTAGGTAAGTGAGGCTGTGATTTTCAAAACAAACAGATGTCAACAAGGACAACAAACAACACGGAGTAATTTTGAACGAAAGGCTAACGAGAATAGTATATATGGTCAATGGTAGGTTGCAATTGATACGGATCCAGAAGGGTACTGGACTTTGCTAACAAGAGCACTTGCAGGATTGGCCTGCTATGCGTGATCCTGTGTATCGCGCTCGGCATTGCAAACATTTTCCACTTCAACATTGTCATTCTCTTTGCCGTCATTGCCATGTAAGTCGTTTTTTCCAATTTACCAAGTCCGGTTGCTAACAATTTGCAGTGTGCAGGGCCTGGTGATTCTGCTCGTGGAGGTGCCATTCCTGCTGCGCATCTGCCCGCTCACCGAGACCTTCACCACGTTCATCCGCCGCTTCAACAAGAACTGGCCGCGCGCCGGCTTCTACGGCGTCATGGCTGTTATTCAGTACCTGTCGCTCATCCCCATGGTCACGAGTCTGCTCGCGTGCGCCATTCTCTTTACGATTGTGGCCATGTGCTACGCGCTCGCGGCGCTTAAAAACCAGGAGTTCACCACGAGCAGTGCGCTCGGCGGTGTTGGCCTGGCGCGCCAGATTCTCTAAGCTAAAGAGAATAAAGGGTCTTTTTTAATTCATACTTTTATTTTTCAAATCCCATAGTTGGTGAAAACCCGAATATTTATACTTTTTTTTTTTTTCAATCCCACTTGTAGATTCCTTCACACCACATTATCATGGCTTGTGGGCCCACCAGGTCAACGCCATGCCCCCCAAACGCCTTTTCAGAAACAAGCCTGCCGATGGCCTGACTGGCGATGACCTAAACGACGACGACGGGTTCGCGCGGCTGCTGAAACGGCCTGCCGTGGACCCCGTGCCAGCGCCTGTCAGCAACCAGCAAGCAACGGCGTTTTTGGACAGCGTGTCGCAGTCCCTGCACCAGCCTGAACCCGAGCGGCCCGTGTACGTGCTGCACGTGTCGGGCATGCCTAGTCTCGATGACGACGGCGGGCTTGACGGGTTCAGGCGGCTCTACGTCAACCCGGTGTTGCTCGACCCCGATTTCAATGGCCCCACGCCCACCGTCAATCTGCGCGTTGACAATGCTAGTGAAGGCGTGGTGAGCGTGGAGACTGATAGCAGCCGCTTTGCGGCCGCGTTCGAGTCTGCCTGGGACGGCGTCTACGCCGGGTGCGGTCTCCATCTCCGCATAACCCGCTCCAAACCCGGCCCCTCTGTGCCTCCACCGCCCTCATCAGCTCACAATGTCGAGGCAGAAGTGGACCTGCGCACGCTGCGCGCGCTCAACCTGACCGCAGAGTTTGTCGCACGCCACGGGGCGCCGTTCGAGGCGGCCCTGGCCCAGCGCGAGCGCCACAACCCCGAGCTCGCGTTCCTCTACCCCGGCCACGGTGGTGGTGGTGGTGGTGGTGGTGGAGGGGTCGGGTTGAGGGTGTACTTGCGGGCGCTTGTGCAGGAGATTGTCTTTTACACGACCGCGGCAGCCATGGCCCGGCCCCGGCGCGACCCCCAGCAGCAGCAGCAGCTTGTGTACACACCGGTACAGACCGAGCCCCGTCTCCTCACGACCAACCCGTCCCTCCACCTCTCCCACTCCCCTTCCTCCTCCTCTCCACCCCCCACCACCACTCACTCGCCAGTGGGCCTCCAAGTCACGGTCAAGCACGCGCGGCTCACGGCCCTCGACCGCACGCACTTGCGCCTGCTCCTCGAGCACAC